>VWZV01009915.1:365579-441104 GCA_013397155.1 Irena cyanogastra | reverse complement strand
AACCAAACAAAACGGTCAGTGTATTCTGATTCAGTTTAAAGTCCATCTGATACTCAGTAACAAAAGCTTCAGGTTACAATCCAATCATCCAAGACAACTCAGATTTCAGTGCTAAGGACAGGAGCATCCTCTATCACCAGTCACCAAAGATATGTTCTGAGACTGGGACTGTGCACTGGTCCCATATATAAGGATGGTGATTGTGTTCCATCCAAAGCCAGCTGAGATGGAACTAAATGGTCCCACTTGCCACATACAGGAGGTCCCTTGCATCCACTNAAGTCACAAAAAATGAGGCAAAACCACTGAATTACTCAATTAGACTAGTCACACCTTTCTCCTCCTGACTCCAACANTTAGACTGCAAGTTCTTTTGGTCAATAGCTGATTATTACACATCTCTAAACAGATGGTCTCCAAGCTTTCTGGATAATTCTTGGCCCACCCTGCTTCTGCAAAGTTCCATGTGTCCTGATTATGAAAACGAGGATGGGAACACAAAAACACATATTGAAGATCAGCACTGAACACAACCATGCCTTTGCTGCAACCCTGTGATAATCTGAGAACTACAGCTCTGAATCAGGTACAATGACAAGACTGGTTCACTTAAGCACAAACCTAACCCCAAACACCAACAAACCCATAGTTATTATTTTATTCTTCACCGTACATATGGGACTATTCAAGTGGTGAATACTGTTAGATAAAGCTGTAGTGAGATAAGAGAATTGCACCATCGCATATTTCCTGTGGAGGAAAAATTAGTCTCAGCATAAAATCAATCTCAAGTCTCAACAACTTTTGTACATAGCCACAAATTTAAACATAGTTTTTGGCAACTAAATAATTGGTCCTGATGCTCAAATTGTGAGCTCAAACTCATAGCCTTACAATAACGTCTTATCTTTCACTGATTATTAACAATTTTATGTGAAACACAAGAAACCCATACATGAATTGAATCATCTCTGGTTCTTCTCTTAATTCATAAGTAATATTGTTCCCAAAGTGCTTCCTCATCCAGTATTTAATGTCTTTGACCATCTACTGCTAGCCACATAGTAACAACATGTGAAAATTCAAGTTTCTTTCTCAGGATTTCAACAAGCAATAACACAGCGAATAGAATATCTGTACCTGGACAAACTTAACAGCATGAGCTCTTTGCATTTAAACAATCTGTCAAACCTTTAAGGTTTCTTTAGGGTACCTCAGCTCCAGAATATTACAGCAGAATGGCATAAATTTATTTTACAACTTACATGTCTGAAGGACATGAGGTTGTAGGCAAATTTCCTTAAAGCACATCAAAAAGTATTTATATATAACAACCAGAAAACTTTTTGGGAACAGCTTTTATGTGTTTAGCAGGAAAAATACAATTAAAAAATAGTCAATAAAGTAAGTGTTTTTCCACTTATGGTTGTGCTTTATCCATTTAATTATTTCTATTCACACTCCAATATTTAAAATGGTTGCTTATGCAGGCAAATAGAGTGATACCATGAAGTGTCTTACCACAAATTTATCCTTCAGTGTTATTGCTTATGGATGGTCCTTACAGTGTATTTTGGCTCAGTGGCATAACTCACTCTTAATTTCCCCTCTTTGACAGGTTTTCTGCCCTCAGGGTAAAAGATCTCCAAGGATATCAGCTCAGAAGTAGCACAGAGGTATCTGGAATATTTGTTATGCTATGACTGAAGCTCATTTGACCTCATCTAGCTTGATATGACAGGTGGCAAAACCTGGGTTATCTGCATTTTTATCTAGACAAAAAAAGAACTGAAATTACTTTCTCTAACTAGAAGGACAGTTCCACTTCCTGTCACTCCCTGCATATCAGGACTACAGGGCTGTGTGTAGTCTTAACTGAAACGTTTATTGATTTATGAGTCAAACTGGGTCTGTGCTGAGGGCTTTGGGGATTTTTCGACTCTATCTCTCTGTCTAACCAGAAAGACTGGTTCAGTCCTTCTAACACTAATGATATGACAAATATCAACGCCAATTATCTACTAATTGTTGCCATCTCATCTGTTTGCCATCACAAAAATCCTAGAAATTTGCCTAAGAAAGGCTCTCCCAAGGGTATCCAGTCAACTGCCAAACACAGAGGGGGATTAAATAGAGGGGCCACACACATCAGCTCACTGCCTCAGCATTTCTGCACCATCTCCCATGAAGGGGATAATACAGTTTTGTTAAGCAACCTGTTCCAGTACTTTATCTTCAAAGCAATTAGAAAGCTTTTCCTGGCACATGGTGTTTTGGTAACAGCATGTATTCTGGCTCGGGAGAGGTTTGGATGACAAGGGAGCATGTGTATGGGAGTGGCCTTTAGCAGCAGGAAGTATTAGGGTTGTTGCTTTTGTAACTTGGGAAGTTGCCCTAAACTCTTTCTTGTGGGCAACCCCTCAGTAAGTTTAGTCAATTTTTTTTCTGTCACTGATCATGTTTTTGAATAGTCTAAATCTTTGGGTACTGATTTTATCACACCTCACACTGCAGCTTTTCCACTGTATTTCAGACTAGAGCGGGAAAAATCCATTAACTACTTTTCTTTTCATACAAGAGTATGCTATACTAAGTTACTATACAATAGTTACTATAGTCTTTCCTTCAACAGAAAATTTACCAATATATACAGAAAGCAAACAAAAATTGTTTTTAAAAAAATAAAGCAAAAGATAGTCCAAATAAAAGACAAACACTTTTTAAAATACATACATTAATTTTTTTACAGAATCTAGGACTTTTTTATTTGTATATTTAACTCTTTTACAATTTAAGAGACAACTTTAGCAAAATAAGTTAGTGGGAGCTGTGCAACTAAATCTTCTTGAGGGAACTTAAAAATCCCTTTGAATTTCCCCTACCATATAAAGTCAAGAAGCAAAAATTAATTTGATGAGACTGCTGTGTTGAGATTCAATTGCAACAATTTTTTTATAGTGATGTAGGGTATCTTTATTAAAGGTTGGTCCTTTGGTTGTACTCTTCAGTTCTTGGCAGTCCTGAGCACAAGTGGAACTGTCAGTTTATGGTAGTCAGGTCTACTGGTCTTTTGGTTGTGCCTGGGCACCCATCAATGTCGAATTAAGTGAATTTGGCTTACAGGCAAGAATCAGGTTGTATTTCTTTAATTTATACATCAGCAAGAGATTGTAAATTTGCATGTGTGCAAATTGCATATACTCAGTTTTGGTTTTCCGCTTATTTAATTCTTGGGTAATTTAATCTTGATTTCACCAATGCAAAAGGGTGGAAAATGAAGAAAAGAAAAGTCACTGGTGGCCTAGAGACAGCACTGTGGCAGGAAGGAAGAAAAAACCACCACTAATACCTCTGCTATTATACAAGGATATTACATTTAATCATAACCCTTAACACAAAGTACACCTCAGGAGTGTATCACAAATCAAAATTCAAATTGTATAAATATATTATACAAAGATTCAGTTTTACTAAACTGCATATGTCTCTAATGTTTTGGCAAATTATTATAAATGGGGCCAAGTCCACCACAACTTTAGGTGGTATTCTGGCCCATATGCCACCCAAAATACAAAGATGCCTTGTAATTTTGCAGTTCATTCTCCTTTTATTTCAGTTCAAATGGCTCAGATTTTCCTGCTCCTTACAATCTTTTTTTCCCTTCTGAAAATCTGACCTAGTGTCTGTCTCCTGGAGCCTTTCTGCCAGACACATGGCATTACCTTCCATGTCACCCTGCTGATCATCTTGCTCGAAGGGCAGTTCTTCCTACCATGTCTTCCCCTGACACTTCAGAGAGAAAATTTAGCTGAAACTTTTCACAGTTTTCAGACTCATTATCCATTCCTTCATGAAACAGTAAAAGACAGCATTTGTGATGCCTAAGGAACTCTTAAATTAGGCAGGCTGATTTTGAAAATTACAAAAACTTAATGAAAAATCAGACATCCACTAAAATTATTCCATATACATTACTGCAAGACATACTTATGATTTTCAGGCATTTTAAAATCTGGTTTTAATAGGTTCTCAATTTAATGTTTTTATAACAGTAAAGGTGACAAGCCAATAAAAATATTTGGCAAGTCTTTTTTTTTTTTTTTCTAGAGTGGAATATAATGAACCCAAGTTAAGACAGATACAGCAGCCTAACCAAGTCCATGTCTATCACCCCTGAAAGAAAAACTGATCTGTAATTCAGCATGGAAAAAGCTACAAAACTGTGGGTTTGCTATAAAGTGGGACTGAACATCTCAACCCAATTTTGGTGACAGAGTGCAAAGAGAAAGAAAAAAAAGGAAAAAGAAAAAAAAATAAAAGGAAAGGATTTAGCACAAAGAAGCTGTGTTTGATTTGGATTTATTTTATTTCATAAGCAAAAGAAAAAACTCTCAGGAGAGCAAAAATTAAGGCATGAAAAAGGAGGGGGAAAAAAATTCACCCCTCACTTAAACTGTACATTCCTACACAGCCATTGTACCACATAGAGCTCTTCAAATGCTAACTGAACAAAAGAATAACTTGGTTCCTTAAAGCTTTGATAAAGTGTGTGCACACAAACCACTGACAGGAGACAAACTTCTGACTACATTAGCACTTTCTTCCAGAGGAATGTCTTGTCTCTATAAACATGACAGCATCAGTGTCAAAACTGCATTTCATTTCAAGAGTTTCTAAGAAAGTACAAAATTACTTTCTTGGCTATTTCATCCAGGATATTTGTGTTTTCCAAAAGCATATGCATGTTCAAATCTCAACCTCTCTCACTAGAAGTTGCTACTCTAAAATATCCAGAGGAAGAAATAACAGGAAATTCATGTCAAAACAACAGAATCATTATATGCCACCAGGAAAGATAAAAAGGGTATGTACATTATCTTCAGCAAGATTCAGAGAAGCAAAGCAATGAACTGTCTGAAATGTATGGTTTAAAATTTGAGGAATTAACCCAAAACAAATGTCATGGATTTGGTTCTTACATGTGTTACAGCTAGGTTTAAAAAGGCCATAATTTTGCCAAATTCCACTCAGTGTCTCCTGGCAGAAGCCTTAATCCACTGATAGTGCATAGAACTGAGTGCCATTTTAGTGAAGAACAAAGACAAGACAGATCTTATTACTTTGAAGGAGATATTTAGAATGGATACTTGGAAAAATTTTATGTAAGGAAAAAAGTAGTCAAGGATTACATAACAGAAAGTGTAGGGGAAAAGAGACACTTCAGGCTATACAAACACAGGGAAACAACTTGCTATATGACTTCTACTAAGGTCAAAGAGGCAAAGCAGCTTTCGTGACACAGAAGCTGTGGAAAATCCCCAGGAAATAAGAGATCAAAGCAAACCAGATCTCAAAAATGGGCCAGTTTTTCCCAACATTAAACTCTAGATCACCGTAAGTGCTATTTCCAACGTACAATGAACTTAAGAAAAGTATGGGTTTTTTTAATGTCATGATTTTTATCACTCCTAAAGCAATAAATACTTTGAGTAGATTGATAGATTTTCTTGGGTTTTTTAATGTAAAAAAAAGAAGAGGCAGTCTCAACCTATCATATGAATGCTGTGATCAGATTAATATACATAGAGGAGAAAAATCCTCTTCCCAAGGCCAGACTTAACACGACTGAGATAAGTGGGCTGCTGCAAATACCACACAAGCTCATCTGTAGAGAGTTGACGGCAAAATAGAAAGAAGGTGTAGGAGGGCTGAAAGCTGAAGTCCCCAGATTAAAACCAAAAATACATGTACAATTCTTAATTGTGAGAATAATTAACCAATAAACATGTAACAGTGAATGGCTGTGATGATCTCTTCATTACCAGCAATTTTTTAGGTAACACTAAATTTTTGATGAAAAGACAGACCACAGTTCAGCTATAATTACTGGAGACTCAGAATTCCCATCATCTAATGTGTTAGGCAACCTCAGTTTCAAGAAGAAACTAACCATAAAGCCAATCAGCAACTATAAATGTAAAAGAGATTGAGAGCTAGATATGCATGCAGTTTATTTGTCAGGCACAAACAGCCCTGACAGTGCAGACCTCAAATTCAGCCTCTAAGAGTAAGAGAAAAAGGCAACTGATACAACATGGGTTATACCAAGATATTGAATTATCCCAAGGCACCAGAGAATGAAAATAAAATAGGAGTTTCTCCCCTTTGTGTTTTCTGTTCTCTGTCCTTTGAATAGGATGGAAAATACCTTGAGTTACTCTTCCTCCTGAATGTTGGGAGGTAGATAGAAAAGGAGTAACATCCAGCTCCAGCTTTGAACACAGAAAAAGAGATGGATACAGGGAAGGGCTACCTCTGCTTTAAAGAGATTTTGAGGTGTTTCTAGCATGGCTGAAGCTGCCACAGGGCTGACGTCCATCCCAGGACCCAATAGTAGTTTTATTTACTGATGGTGAGATCTCATGCATAGCACGAGCAGATATTGCTTGAGGGAGCTGGTTTTTCTAAACGTCAAAAATGACCACAGTAAATATGGAATTTGCATGTCTCTATATACATACAATCTCATCAATAATCTAAAGCACAATGTACTTGAATAAGACATTTCCACGTCTTTAGCTAGACACTTACTGGGAGACTTGTAGAAGAAAGTGGAAGGGAATTGGCTTGCTCTCCTTTTGTGAACACAGTGAGACTACTTGCTAAAAAAAGGGAATTCAGGCTGAAATAACATTTCTGTATTGAACTACTGCAAAACACTGAGCAGCTGTTGTTGCTCAGAGATTTTCCTATCTTGTACACATCCACATTCTATTTAATATGGATCAAGCAGGGAGTAAAATGTTTTCTCACAAGCTTGTCCTTGAGCAGGGCTGTGTGTTCAAAAGCTTGTCTTTTCCTTCAGCTGTATCAGCTGTTACAATAAAAGATAGCACATCTCCCTATACACCATAAGCTCTCCTTTCATCAATGGAAGCTGAAATATCTGTAGCTGAAAGCACCATTTTCCCTCTGACAAAAGAAAATGTTGAATTCAGAAGGCTGAAAAGAAGTAAATGTTGGGCATTCAACAACTTGATGATATCGTGTAGAAAGAGAAAAATCTAAAAGGCAGATGTCAGTTATAGTGGAAGCCAAGGAAAAAATGAAAGCTGTAACAAATGAAAAAGTGTTAAAAAATAACCTAGGCAGACACTTGACTGTTTTGGTTTTCTGATTGTCTGATCCCAGTTTCTGTGTGATTTGAGCTAGTTTCAATCTGGCCTCAGGTGCGTCAAGGGTAGGTGCATATTGCTGAAGGAATCAGGGCTTCTCAGCAGTATCTTCTCTACCTCCAAAGGCAACATCATTTGAAGAGCTAAGTGCTCTTATTGCAGACTGAGACACCAGGCCACAAAGGCCTGTTAATCCAGCAGCAGCTGGAAGTACTGTGTACTGACAGCACTGTTTCAAATGCCTTGCTTGGACCTGAGCCACACACATATTAAAAGGTGTGAAAGATACGGTGGGTAACCCGTGTGATCCTGTGGCTGCACAAGAAGGGCAGGGTTCACATCTGACAATGAGTGTGCCTTGCCCCCCCTGTATAATGGTATGAGGCTGATTCCTAGTAGTGGAGCACCACCCCACTACCTCCAGAGAAGTCTGGGTCACAGCAGGTTACCCTGTGCAATCTGAGGAAGAGAAGACACACACCAGGAACACCCTTATGGCTTCACAGCTGTCATAATGGGCTTTCCTTAAATTGGGAGAAGAAAACATCCCTTTCACTCTACGAAGTTTACTAGAAAAACTGCTTTAGGCTGCTGGCAGACTTTTTGGGGATTCCTGTGAAATACTGGGGCTGAGAAGCATTATAGGTATGGCACTTGAGTAGGTAACTACCTGAATAAATGTCCTCTGTGATTACTCCTGTTTCTTGCTAATCCCATCAAATCTGACAGGTTTGACTGTATGTTTTCTGAAAGAGGAAACAGTCATGCATTTGCAGTCTGATGAGAGATAATTTACAGGTTTTTCAAGTGACAGGAGATGGGAGTGGTGGGAGGAGAAAGAGGAGAGAATTACATTCTGTGAATGTTGATGAGTTTGTGTAATTATACAATTGGAGGTAGATAGGAAAAGACTCCAAGTCCAACCGTGACCTAATATAACACCTAGAATTTAAAAAACAAAATAATATTCTACTCTAGGAGTAGCACATATACTACTCCCCTTTACTTTAGCTGGTACTTATCTGAGAGGTTTATTCCCAATACTAACTTGGATGCAAGATCACTAAAGGAAAAAAATGTGATGTCTGAACACAAGGAAGAAAAGAATATGAAAGGGTCACTGATAAGTAATTACCTCAATTTCTAAAACATGTCTCTAACCATGACACAGCTGCCTGATGACATAGAGGCCATTACAGTTAAGGATTTTCCAGTCCTTTTGTTTTAAATTCCTACATCCAGAGCTTTAGAACTTGTCCATAAACTTTGGCAAACCAATCACTATGGTTGAGCACCTTCTTAAATATTGATCTGGCTGTGTCATTTAATTGGCTATCACATAAGCCTGAACAGAAAGAGCTTTCAAGTAACATGATTTAAGAAGAGAACCACTATTTAAAGTGTTAAAGGGTTGCATCACATACATCACAGACATTGTCCTAGCTGCAAAGTTACCATAAGAGGCATTGCACACTTTCCTCAAAAAGAATTGCAGAAAGCATTCACTACAAGATTATCGCTGTACCTTCTTACTTATAACCTACAGATGATAACCTAATGCTCAAAGTTCATGCCTTTTTCCTGGCCATTTTGATCTCTGTGAAGAAGCCTGAGGACAAATATATTTCATCCTCACATAATAACATTTTATGAATTGTTTGTAAAGCACAGTAGGAAAACAAAATATTTACACTACTTCTTGTACTGAGGTAAGTTGAAAGCAGCCCCAAAGCAAAGTTTCTTAGTACCACAAAAGGTCTTGCTGAATACAGTCCCCCCCCTAAACAACTGTATGCACTTTTTCGTTAATGTATGGTATCCTTGTAGGATGAAAATAACTTTCTTTAAAAAAATGCTTGAGGCAAAGTTTACCATTGCTTAGATAAATGTTTACATTAAGATTTCTAACATCCATAAAGTCAAGATGCCTTTTGATATTTGAAAAAAAAAAAAAGCAGAGGCATACCTCCACCTCATGTATAGGAGTTCCCTTGAAAAATTAGACCTTATCTTCAGAGTTCAGCAGGAAGATTGCTTGCATATATACAGAATAAGATTGTTTCAAAACAGCCATAAATTTTTCCCTCCTCAATCTGTATGAATTACATGCGTTGAAAAAAAAGGTTGATTTCAGTTTTAAAAATATACCAAAGAATTAATATGAAAAAATGTCTGACACAAAAGGAAAGCAAGACCTGCATTACAAAGTTTTTTGAGTTTTGTGCCTACTGGTATATTGGATACAGTTCCAACCCCGGGTAACTTTGGACAAAAGAAAACTTTATGTAGCAACTATCTTTACAAAAGTGCATCTACCAACAAATTTTATTTCAAAATAAATAGAAATTACAAATGCAAGCATTCATACACATATATCAGAATGTATACAAAGATAAGTAATTAAAAAGAGTAATTATTCAGCTGAACACAAGAAACATCCAAATAGAATAAAATGTGAAATATATTGTGATCTAACTCTATTACTGAAGGCCATTATGCTTCTCACCATAATAAAAATGAATACCTTACTTCCAACACAAAAGTCCAAACTTGCCTCCTCGGTTCTTACTGCAAACTGCTTTGTTTAACATCAGGCATAAAATAATTGTTGATGAAAGGCAAATTACCTTCAAACCACCCATACGTTTCTCACAGGCTCTAAATTTTTAAGGATGCATTAAAAAAATCAGTATTAAAAGGAAATTTAGCTGTGTTAACACCACTTACAGCAGTCATATAAAAAGAAACCAGATTACTCCCATGAACATTCAGAAATCTAATACTTAAAATGTTTAAATGGCTGAATTTACACCTCAACATGCTGAAATCACAGTTCACAAAACAGATTAATGGTGAAACAGTGGCAAAATCTGCAGCCACAAGTTGCACTAAACAGGATACCACACAAAATGTTCACATAGAACAAATAATGCCAGTAATTATCAGGTGCTGCACCACAAACTACACACCTGATGGGAAAAAGTCCAGTTCTGCTCCAATTATTAGCAAATATTTATTTTTGTCTTTTGGTTTAGTTTGTAAATGTTCAGCAGTTGTTCTAAACTATAGCACTTAAAAATTATTGGTGTATTTCTTAACATTTGAGTATGCCATCAAGGCAAGATTTTGATTTAGATTAAAGCAAAACATTAACTTTCCTACAAACACTGCCCATGGTATTTGACTTACAGGTGGTACACTGCTGTCCAAAATACTGTCTAAAAAACACAGTGTTAGGAAGTGGGCAAGAGAGACTGAAAAAAATAAACAGAATAAGTAAAAGACCCTTATACATTCTAGACTAAATGCAACTCCTGTGCAGAGAGCTGGCATAAGACTTGTATACTTCTTATGTCTTACTTAAGTCCCATTTTAGGAATGAGTACATAAATTCATGCTGTCACAAATATTTCTTAGACTCTATAAACTATGTCTTTCCTCTCTCCATGCATGTGAATTTCTGCCTTTCGTGCAGTATGCCAATCCTGATTAAAAAACAGTAAATAATGAATTTTCTTCAATCTGAAATACCATTGATTTTCCATAAACCTATGCACAATTTTCATCCACTCTTGGAATAATTTATCATTACTGTACTGTTCTTTAATTTTCTCCTAATCGGGGACTATTAATGGAACACTGAACAACTTCCAATATTTATTTTTTTTTACACTTTAGCCTTCTATTCTTCTAGGACAACAAATTGTAACATGATAAAATTCAAAGAAAATGAAAGGTCCTATTTTAGAATTCACACAGGAGTTTACCCACATTAAAAAAAAAATACTTCTTTTTCCACTATTTTTCTATTGAGACCTAGAATTTAGGGACATGCCAAAAAAATCTTCCAGTTGGAAGCACTCTATCCAAACGCCTTGCAGAAGGTATGTTCCCCAAAATTTCAATTTGGAAGGGTGCAGCTTTGATAATTTAGAAAAGTATGCCACAACGAAATGAAAAGAAAATATTGCTGGTTTTCTCCGGTTCAGCTCTAGTGCACTGAAATAAGACCTCAACATCTTGCGTCAAATCCCTTTAAAATCCCATTAAGCTGCACTTCCCAAGGCTGTTATGCAGCGAGTGAATCAGCTGGAGCTGCTGCTTCTGGACAAGGCACATCCCTTAAGGCATCTCCTGCCACGCGGCACGCAGAGCCGCGAGCACCAGCGCCACGCTCACGCCTGGGCAGAACAGGCATCTGGGGACATTTAGTGATTGGGAAGGGAATTTTGGATTTGCAGGGAAGCAGCAAAACAACTGCAATGCCTCCCATCAGCCGTCTGTACACTCCTTGACAAAACCCACCTGGATGCTCTCCTGTGTAACCTGCTCTAGCTGACCCTGCCTTGGCAGCCAGGTTGGACTGGATGATCTCGAGAGGTCCCTTCCAACCCTAACTATTCTGTAATTCAGTGATTCCTAGCAAGAAAAAAGGTGTCTTATCCTAGATGCAGAAAGTTAAGTTTTGCCTACACATCAGATCACACTGTGGAATCTGTTTTCCTGCTGGGAGTCTTGAAGATGAGTGTTTTGTTCTCTGACAAGATCCAGTACTACTGAGAGCATTACAGAGAACATTTTGCCATCTTTAATATAATATGATGTTTCCTTGAAAAAAATCAGAATGTACTTGACATTTCCAACCCAAAAATTGCAGTTCTTACACCTACACATAAAGACAAGCCAAAAATTCAAATTTTTACCTCACAGTAGCATTAAAATTTCCTACTAAATGTTTATAAGCCACCCATTCCTAAATCATTAGTTCTAGTGAAGTAACTTTCATTATTAAAAGACCAACACTGAGCAAAGCATCACAGATTATGTGTAAAAACACCAAGAAAAACCAAAATTTACCCATAAGACTGTAATGTTAGCTATTTTAAGAGACAAAAACAACCTCCCACAACACCTGCATTTAGACCTCACATGTCATGCAGTCAGTACTTATGGGAACAGATGCTTTACTCAAAAATGCACAGGCTGATCTGCAGGAATCTGCAATAGTGCTGTTTTCATACTGAATCTCATAAGAGCAGTTTCTTTGAAGCAGAAATACAGTGATTACTGAGCACTGGCACTTGCATCTGGAAAGCTATACAATTTTTAAAAACCCCAAACCCTACAGACAAAGAAAAAATCCAATCCAACACAAATCAACCAAAAAACAAAAGAAAAAAGAGATTTTAGTTAAATTTTCTTGATTAAGAGTATAAGGTCACTGAGAAAAGAGTAAAGAAGATTCTATATTTAAGTTTTCCCTTAGACTGACAGCTGCTAGACATAAGGAGTACAAGTTATACTGAGAGTTTTTCCATTTCATGATATCCTTGTTGAAATATCTGAAATACTGAACAACGAATACAGAAAAAAAGTATCTATTTTATGATCTGGGAGAAGATGAAAGATGGCTCTACGGAATGCTTAGCAATAGTTGCAGCAAAGATTTTGGATTTAGGCAAATAAATTGTTTCCATTAAAATGTTTACCCTTCACCCAGAATGCTGCTCAGCATAGGCAGCCTCAAGACACTGAAGAAATTATCTTCATTGTTTGAACTATATTTCTGTTGATGCATTCCCAAGTGTACAAAACAGTATTTCATATGACAAGATTTACAGTGAAATAAAAGCATTTCAAAAAGCATTCTCTTTAAATTGTCTCTTTGTTACACGGATGAAATCTTGTAAATCTTACAAGAAGAACACAGTTCTCCCAGGTTTTAGACAGATGACCTACTAAAGGACAATTAAGAGGGTATACTGAGGCACTGCTGTGCATAGCCCACAGGGGAAATAGCTCTAAGGATTTGCCTAAGCTAACCACTGCAAAGAACTGTTTGTGACATCTGTCCTCAGCGTCTCAGAAAACGTGCAGGAAGAAAATGACTGTCATCTGGGCTAAAATGTACAATTTGCAATGAAATGTTACTGCTCCCATACACACAAAATGAAGGAGCTAGAAAAGAGGTTATCAAGAACAACAAAAGGGTAAGAAAATGAAAACACAGGCCCCAAAATGAGAAAACATACATGGAATGAAAAAATAGGTTTATAAAAAGAATTTATATATATATATAGATACACACACTTGCGCACTGCACTTTTTCTTCTGCACTCTTTTTTTCCTCTGCTACAGTGTTTTCATTCTATGCTATCTCCACATGAGACATCAAGACACCTTTTGGCCAGAAATCCCTGAATTGGTGAGACCTCTAGCTTGCAGCTCCCAGGTTTTCCATTCCAAAGAGTTCTCTGCAGAGACAGCACATTAAAGACTCAGTGGGATGACAAAGTGTCTTGTGTACTTCCATCTGCAAGTGAACTTTTTATTACACCTTCACCTACTAGATACACTTCTGTTGAACTGATGGGAAGACAAGAGGACACTTCTGCAGGGAAGGATTCCATTTTTTTCTCAGGTATTCAGTCAAGTCTTTCATATCTCCCATGCATTTTGTTCATGACATAGCAATTAAACATTCTCCCTTTTTGAGTTAAATAGGAACAAAAATTACATAATATTGACTGAACACCTGAACACTCATAGCAAAAATTCTTGATTAAACAGAAACATACCTTTACAGAACAAACCTCAAACTTTCTCAGTCCACAAATTGCAGGTAAATTATGCAAAGATGCAGAGCAAAGATCAGACCCAAGCTTTAAATACTGCCATATGGGGGCTTTTTGCTACTGCTACCACTAGCATTCAGATAAAAATTGTGCACACACCATCCCCACACCACTATATGTGAAGCCTGACTGACAGCAGCACCACATAGTTGCAGCCTTTCCTCTTATCATGTTTAGCCAGACTACAGAAAAACATTCTCTATTATGACACTAATTAAATTATTTAATGTCTTGATATGCCTAAAATGCCCAGAAAGATCAATTTGATGTTCCCTTAATAAGAGCAGATCCTTAGAGCCAACCTGAGAACAATGAATTGATGATAGTAACAGCTGGTAGGAAAGAGTACTCCAGTGGAATGAGGAGAATCAAGTCTGAGCACTATCATATGTTGCTTAATCTCAATGTCACAAAAGACCATTTTAGTGATCAGAAGTAATCCTTTCAAACCAGGAAGAATGCATCTTTGTTTCTGGTTGTTTGAACTGACTCAGGCAATTTAACTTTTACCCAGCTTCTCAAATAACTTTATCCGTCTAACTTTAATCTCATAATAGTAGTCAAAAGGGACAGAAAATTAAGATAAAAATATAACATTTGAACATAAAATATAGTTCTGTGTTCAAAACCTTCTGGGCAAGATTTCAACCCAACTTTATCCATGTCCAGCTTTTATTCATAATAAGCAGCAACGCAGCCCTGTCAGCAGTTTAAAAACCGTGCTAATTATGGAAAAAGAAACTCTCAACTCTTTTTAGAAAAGAGCTGCTTCTGATTTAACATAGTTATCTCTCCCTTCCACATCCCCTTTCTTCTCCCTAATGTAAAAAATCCTCAAAAAATAAATTGCAGTATGAACCCAACTGAGATGAAGCCTTTCTTCAGAACCCAAACCAAACAGAACTGAATGGATTTGGATTCTTTTATCTGGTTTCAGCAAATCAGAAGAAACTCTGTTTTTACTTAAGGAAATAAAAGCTGTTTATTCCAAAAGAGGCCTTTAGGGTGAAATTCACTTTAACACAGGAGGTCAGTGAAGATGTAGAGACTACATTTGGTCCTGCTCAAACCCTCAAAACATGAAATAAGAGGCACAGAAACCCTTGGGTTAGCCATCCTGTGCTGAGACACAAAAAACCTTGTGAAGCAAGATGGAGAATCCTTTGCTGGCTTTCAAGGGATGGAATAAAGTCATAGTTCTCATGCTCTTGCATAGTAGGTCACCTGTGACCACTAACTGCCTGGGGCCTAGCCAAGACTCTGCTCCTTTCCCCATATTTTATCTCAGAATTTTATTCTTCTTTCAATTGTGTCTAGCCAAATATAACCTGGAATACTGCTTTTCAATTATGGTCACATTGCGGACCATTTTTCAAGAAGGAAATATCCTAAAGTTGCCTATCCCAGAGCCACTCAATTCCAATGCACTTTTCCTTTGGACATGTGCACGCTCGATTGTATCAAAATTACCATTAGAATGGTGCAAAGGGAGCTGGATGCAATAGGCTTATATCAGTGGGGATAACACTTATGAAGTGTTATGACCCATCTTTTTTCCTTGTATTCCTAATGTTGACTTGTCATTGCCTGGTTATGGGATTCTACTTTAGCACTCACATCAACATTTACAGACCCACTACTTCTGTGGCTGTCCTCTCCTGACTTTTCAGAAAAAGCATGACTACAGTTATCTCAATGGCAATACCCTTAATATTGAAGAATTTGAACTGCAAGCTAAGAAATGTTCATATTTTAAAATGCAGGGTCCCAAAATTATTTTGGAAT
The DNA here is from genome assembly GCA_013397155.1 of Irena cyanogastra. Taxonomy (NCBI): domain Eukaryota; kingdom Metazoa; phylum Chordata; class Aves; order Passeriformes; family Irenidae; genus Irena; species Irena cyanogastra. The sequence continues at coordinate 425,509 of VWZV01009915.1, read as the reverse complement.
TTAAAGCATTATAAATGGAACCACAAGAGATTTAAGTATTGATACTTTGCTAGCAGTGAAGGCCTCTGTGTGGACCTCCTGGAAGTACTTCAACCACTGTGTAGTATATTGGAAGCCACCTCAAGAAACCACAGATCACAGAGTGAAAATCCTCATCTGTGACAATTAAACACTGTCACATGAAATGTTCAAAGTATAAAGCTCTCTGAACAACATTTATTCTAATTAGTACACAAAACCTGTATCACTCTATTTAAAAAGAAGGCTTTATCTGTGAGACAAACCTCAAGAGTAAAACCTGGCCCTGCTGAAGGACTGCTTCTCACTGATTTTACTCATGGAATATTATGTGCCATTCCACAGGATGGAGAAACAAGCATGAAACCTTCAAACCAGTCAAGAAGTGTGCTGAAGTAATTCAGTAATTCATTTTCCTGTCTGTTCTATCACCACTGGACTAGACTAACTCTCTTTCCCAACAGACCATCTGTGACAACAAATTACTGTCCACTGATAACAATGAGCCAGAAAAAATATGCAATTAGCCAACTGAATAATTATGGGTTTTATTTTGTATACTTAAAATATTAAGCAAAAAGAAAAGACAATTACATCTTTTCCCACTTTAACTACTGCCCCTAAAACCAAAATAAATACACTCAAAAACCTATCAAAAACAAAGCAAGAATTTGTGAAGGGCCAAGAGAAACAAAAATTTTCATATTAAAATGGAGTTTACACAGAGATACTGGAGAGCCACATAATTTACTTTTCCATGTCCTTATCCTACAAGTCTTTGTACACTCACTCACATGCATAGTCTCAGTGACTCTCCAGAGTACTCTTGATATTGCTTTCATTAGCTCTTTTCCAGGAACAGGAATCTTTTCCATCCCATAGTGCAAGCAAGTGTGATCTAGCAGCCTAAAACCCATTTGCAAATCCATTAAACACAAAAGGAATCTTCACTTGCATCCAACATATGCAGAATCAGGACCTTCTAAAAGATTTATATTGTCTTAAGCAAGGCAAGATTTTAGGTTTTAGGTCACTAGTTTTTATGTAATTTTTTCCTTAGTAGAAGTTCTGGATCAAGATCAATTCCTTAGTTTTTTAGTATTAATTCTGATTTTAGGTTCTTCCTGTGGTGTTATGAGCCTTTTTGACTCCTGAAATCTTTTTTCAGAACATCTAATATTTTTCCCCTAATGGCTTAATAATAATTTCCTCTTCACATTTCTAATTTTTCAGGAGGAACCTTGACCATTTTACATTGTTGATATACCCTCAGTAATCCTGTTACAGATGCTCTATGCCCACCTCTTTTCTTTTGACACAGGATATTGACCCAGTGTATTGTTTAGCTAGCCCAGGGGTGAAAAATGACTATATTTGCATTTACAATGATGCCAAGATGGAGTCATTCTATTACATGTCCAGTACTTCCAGATTTACATTGCACTCATAACAGTGGTGCTTAAACAAATACAAGAAACAAAGAAAGCATTTGAAAGCGCTGAAATATTTATTTTAAAAGAGACTGCAGCTGCTTTAAGTGAACCAGGGCAGTATGGCTCTATGGGTTAATTAACAAATTTAACATTTTAAATAAATAAATAAATAAAATAAAATTTGTTATTTAACAAAGCAATGTAACTTGTGTAGTACTAGGTGTTACAACAGTTTGTCCACTCCTGATACTTTAACTACACAGCTCAGAAACCTGCAGAGCTCATTTGTATCTGGAACATGCTGCAATCCATCTTGAAACCAAAAAACTATTAGATAAAGGTTTCAAATATATTTTATCATCTAATTCCCATAAAAAGTACTGGAAGCTTGCAATTTATTGCAATTTAAAATTGAACCCACAGGAAGCCGTTGAATACACATGGGATGAGGCACGTATCCATCCCTAGGGATAGATGTTTAGATGATTGCATACAGAGATGTGGATTCTGAAGTGTAAAGCACTCTCACATCCCAATGACCAAATCTGCAAAGGTACTTAAGCATCTAACTCCCACTGACATAAACAGGAGTCAATAATCTTAAACATCTGTGTTTAACCCTAGTTTTGAAGTCACTTGTGTCTGGTTTTTAAAGGCATTTCTTGCCTAACATGCTGGTAAATTCTTAAGGGTACTTCCAAAACTCCACAAATTCCTATTTGCATGATAAGACACCTTGAAAATCTAGCCTTTATTTGCAAATTGGGGCTTTAGATACATCAATTAAATCCATATTCTCAGCAACATTAAGATATATCACTGCCACAGAAAGAGGGAAACAGAAGGCCCTGACAGTTTTGAGGATCTTGCTACTAGGGATTGCTGAAAGTTCCACAGATTATATTGATCTTCACCAAACAGTTAAGTACAATCTCTGATTTCATATTTGCAATTTAAGTTGTTTTTTTTTTAACTTAGTGCCCTCACTGACCTCAACTGCAGTTGTTGAAAATAATTGCACTTAATGCTTCCACTAATGAGACTTGGATTTGGTCTTTAGAGAGTGAAAAGAACTAAGGAAGAGGAGTTTTACATTACTACATAACTATTTGAAGGAGCGATTGAAGCAGTCAGAATTCACCCATTCAAACATAACCACCAATATGTTTTTACAGAAAATGTTTAAGACATCATTTAATATTCACAGTTCTGGAAGTCATTCTCATCTCTATAAATTGATTGTTCTTGGCAATCAAGCATTCTATATGTGCCAAGGAGATTTAAAAAAAAAAACAACAAGAAATTGAAGCCAACATACAGCAGCCTTATGTCAAGACTGATTTTAAAAAGAGAGATAATGAGATATCATTGTACTGTATTTTTTGATAGGGTTTCTAATTATTTTTTTTAATTGCAATCAGCACAGGAACTGTTTTTAAAATCCAAGTGATTTGTCATCATTGCCTATCTCTGCAGTGCTATTCCTTCTTTAATGGTATGGAACTTGGGCCCAATGGAACTTGGGCATAGAGAAAACTGTTTCTCCAAAAATCAAACACGTCACCTTACAGCAGAACCAGAAATTTTAAAGCCCTGCAGCTTATTTCATGAGCTTTACCACAAGGTCATAATTGTTTTCTGTACTTCATTTAAGATGAGATATTCAAATTACCTCAACAATTTGGGGCTTTAATTGGCTTTGTCCCTCCAGTCACCCAGGAATTTTTAAATTCCCATGCATAATTTACATTAAGAATGTGCTATTCCTGCTTCTTAAATAATAAAGAAGTTTCTAATAATAGAGTAATATTTGATGTCCTACTTCTAGGATTAAAGTTTGCTGAATGCACGACACAATGACTTTTTTAATAAGGATAAGCACTATGAACTCATTGGAGCTTTTAGTAGAAAGTAAGAGTTCAGAAAATCAGCATCCCTTTATGGTTCTTACAGTTCCTCTAAAAAGAGTTTAAGACTAGCACTGATCAACAGGGACAGAAGAATCTATTACCTGTAACTATATTTACATTAAACTATTTTAAGTACCAATTTTAAAGAGTGTACTCCTTAATTTAACACTGCCTTAATATATCCTGACTTAATATGTCCTGCCTAAGAAGCAAAACACTTTGGGAAAACAAAATGACCAGTAGCACCACTATTCTTGGAGCAGCAGTATAACGCTTTGAACTGCTTTTATATACACACACACTCTTCTACTTCTTGGAGTTTTGAAACACTTTTATCAACAGATGTTATAAAACATGCAATCAGCACGGGCTGCATCAATGTTGGGCCACACCAGCTCGACGCTGGGGGTCAGTGCTGTTTCTACTAAAGAAACTCAACCAATGGAAACAAAACTATGATGTGTTTTCCAATTATGGCTGGCAAGTGTAGAACTCCAATGTAGATATTAATAACCAAGAAATGAAAATACTTCTAAGTGTGCTGTAGCTGCTGCTACTACACTAATCCTCTGAAAAGCAGCATCATCCATCAGTTTGATGTAAGATGTTTCAGGATGAATACTGCAACCCTGTAGTGGGAAAACCAGGATGGAATTGAAAGATCAGAGCCTTATTTCAGAGGCACAGACTGGAAATTAAGAAATATATCCCAAAACCCACCTCCTGTCCTGCACACCCACTCACTCTCTTAGCTGTGTTCTTCTGTTCCCAGCAGTCTGCTTTTGGCAAGGAAGTCCTCGCCTCTAAAACTCTCATTCAAACTGTAAAACAAGTGAAAATTGTTTTGTCTGCTTTTTAGAATTTTCTAACTATTTATTTCAACCTGAGGCAACAGCTCAGTGAAGGAGTATGTTTTTTTTTAATAAGAGAGCAGCTAATCATGAAATAAGAATGATGGAGCACTTTCTAGAATGGGCCAGAGTTTCAAATCTGTTTTTTGTAATTATTAAACTAAAAACTGATACAAATTTAGGGTAGAACTTCAGCAACTGCCTATTAATGAAAAGTCTCCAGCTTAAAATCTAATAATGACTACCAATAAAGAGAGTAGGAAAAATGAAAAAGAAATGTTTTCTTCATCTATATAATCACAGCAAATTCAAACAACAACTTTCCTAATGCACATGACTTACTCTGCAATGCTTGGGCCTAACTTCATGAAAAATAGGTTTTGAAGTGTTAAATGCCCCATATCCTAATTTTACACAGGAGACTACTTATAGCTTTAGCAGAGTTCAGGAATCTAGAAAGTTCAGCTACTCAGTTCACTGTAAAAATGATTGTGCAAATCAATTTCTGACACCTGGTTTATTTATGTGGTTCTTATGCTCCACATTTAGGAAAGGAACCCCCAGAGAAATAAGTGTTTCCAAAAAAAAGAAAACCTATAATAACTTCACCCTTTAGCTGAGAGAGAATACAATTCTTCCAGGTTTAAAATTCATGACAAAAAGAAAGATCAGAAGAATGATCTGCAGCCTGAAGTCATTTCTCAGGTGGGAATTCCCTGGAAAATCCTGCTACTCCATGCACATGAAAATAAAGAAATGTGTGTATTTGGGTATATAGGGATGCAGAGGGCCCTGAGCACTATTTATGTATATGTTTATGTATAAAAAGAAATTAGGTAAACTCATGAATATTACTTAAGTTTAAATCAAATAACACCTATCACACATTGACCTCAACAGGTAAGCTATAATCCCATGGATGAAGCTTATGTCTAGAATATAGGAAATTCCTGCTCTTTCCTACCCAGAGTCTGAACCTTCCTGTCTCTCCAACTGGGGTTTCATCTTGTGAACACATGCAATGGCTGTCAGGAAGTCCAGTAGTTGTAGTCCAATGGGGTGGCCCAGCTTTGTGTTTTCCAATTATCAAGAAAATAGCAAAGCACAATATTTAAAAGAAATCTGTGTTTAATAAGGTAAGGTCCTTGTGGCCAGGTGCTCCTCAACAGGTATTTTATACCCGTTTGTGCAAGGTGATGGCAGGATAAACTTTCAGGGACTCAAAAATCCTTTTCCAAAAATCTAATTCAAATTTCATACTCTTCATTTTCTGTCTCTTTACCTTCCATCTTGCAAACTCCCAAAAGGTTGTCAGCTTAAAAGTGCTAAAAGTCACCTTAAATAGAAGAGTGCATCATGTACAGCTGGAATGGGAAGCAGGAGAAGCAGAATTGCTCCCAGAAGGACATGAGACTCCACTGAGTTTGTTAGTGATACTAACACAGTGACATAGGAATCACAGTAAAGGACATAGTAAAGGATCAGGAGCATTAATGTCTACCAGATCAGGCTTTTCACTAAATTGTACACTGCTTTGTCTAATTCTCACTCTAAAAATTCTTGGGAACCCTCCATTCAAATTTTCTGGGTGATGATACACAGATTGGGTGTGGAGTAATCACATTGCCTCAGCCATGCAGTTGGGTTTGCAGAGACACACCACCACGCAAAGCAAGTGGATCATCTAGGCAGAGTACACTCTGGGCAATTCCCAAAGGGACTTTTACACAATTATATGCAGCTACGTGCTAACTGCCCTTTTCAGAATCTTCCCCTCGGTTTCAAAAAACTCCAGGTGTACACAGTTTGATTGACCCTTCAAAGATTATAGCCCAATACATGTGTCTGGATTTAAAAAGTACCTCAAAATTTTCTTTAAAAACACCAAAAGGAGATATTTGTGTAGAGAAACAGATTTTATAAAAACTTCTAGTAGATACACTTGCCTTGATGTGCCACTGAAATTTCAACATAGGATGCTCTTCCTCCCTTCCTTCCTCCCAAAAAAAAAGACAACATTAAGAAATCTCACGTTTTCTCATTTATCATTAAAAAGGGATTGAAGAAATATTTTTCTTTCCTAACTAAAAATAATAATAACAAAAAAAAAGAGATAGTTCATTAAGTTACATTTGGCTGTGTTTATATGCTTCTGGCAAAACATGCAGCATATGTAGCATAATGCACTGCTACATTTGTGATACTTGATGGAAGATGTGGTGGATAACTTGTTTATGGATAACCTCCATCATGAAATTATTTCCCTGCTATTTACTGTGGCCAGATCTGCAATATTTCTCATTTAGAGAAACTTTTATGAGCCAAGAGACATGTCAGCTGTAGAAAAGATATTTGCAGCAACTAGAGATGGAGCACTGCATAACAGAGAAATAAATCACTGATAAACACTAGATACAAAACTGTAACATAGGGCCTCAGGGAGATCCTCATATATTTTCATAATATCATTGGCTTTCATGGTAAAATGTGACCTAGTACTCTAGGGAGACTTAGATTTTTAATGTAATTTTTATTTGATCAAAAGGAAAGGTTATGGAAAAGAAGGAAGGGGATCAGAAAGGGAAGGAAAGGATTAAACTCTTAATTCAATCACTTGTACATTAAACTGCAGGGCTGTGCAAATTATATGCATTTCTCTCAATAACCTTTGGCAGTTTTGTTTTCTCTGGTTTTGCATAAAAAAACCATGCAGTTGTCACAGTACTGAAAACCTGAACTGCAATATTCATCCAGAAGTGAACCACACAAGAAAGAGTAATTTTTTTTTTTTAATAAAAATGAGACTAACCTCATTTTCTGCAGCAAGACATATCAACACAAATTGATTAGAAAGTTTTACACAATTCTTTCATTGTAAGGGTAAAGTGGCTAAGAATGTTTTCAAAGGCACACAAAAATGGAATTACCTGTCAATTTGTATTCACTACTTTGTTCAGCCAGTAAAAGGCTTTTGCATTAGCAGCCATGTACTTCTGCTGAGAGTAAGAAGCAAAAGGTTCAGTCCTAAGAACACTGGACCAAGGAATTGCAATATCAAAAGCAGAAGAGTGGAGAAAGGCATGAAGCAATCCAAGACAAGTCTTGGATGACAGTCTGGCTCTTGAAGCTTTAGATCTTTTAGAAATTCTGACTGACAGGACTTGAACATCCTTAGAAAATCAAGCTAAAATTATTGCTAAAAATGAAGCTAAAATTATTGAGAGTATTAAGAATCTTTGCTGATGAAGACATTTTTTTTCTTGTGGTATCCCTGTAACAGTTTGTCCATATCTTTTCTAACCAAAAAAAATCTTAAATGTGCTCAGCACAAAGTGATGTGACAGTTCTCACAATTTAGTCTGAGGAAAGGGGAATAAAGAAGTTGTTGTAATGAATGTGACAAAGTGTGAGTGCTGAGCAGGACAGGATCCTAAGGCAGGCTAAAGCATAGGAGGACACAATATAAACACCATGTAGTTGGTTTTGGACAAGAGCCCAGTGATGCAGGCAAGGAGAAAGGAATGTGTCTCAGTAAAAAGGAATCTATGGCCAAGGCCATCACAGCTGCACTCCTTTTTCTCAACTAAGCCATGAGAACAGCATAAAAACAAAAGTTCATTTTATATGGCTGGAGAATATCTCGCATGGGATTAAGAGGAAAAAAAGTCAAAGAACTTAAGAGCAACAAAGCAGACTTCTAATGCTTTGGGAAGTTCATTTGGCTTCAGCATCCTCTGACTTGTGCTTAAAGCCTTATCTCTTCATTTTCCTAATTGATCCTTGCTTAACAAAAGTCAATTTTCTTATTCTTGTAAGTGGTGATAAAAATGCCTAGTGATATAATGTGGCTCTCAGATTCTCTACTAGATAATATATAGAAACCTATCAAAAAAAGAAATTATCTAATAAACTATGCTACATAACAGTGGTTTACATGTGATTTTTACAATGAAGTATACATGGAAATCCTGAAGAAATCAAAGTGCCATAGAAACTGTGGACCTTTCTGTTGGAAAAAAATAATCTAAATTACTATTTCAAATATGTCACAGTGTCTTTTAACATGAAAATAACATTATGGTAGTTCTCTTTTACTATTAGATATCATTAAAGAATTAGCCATTTCAGTATTGTGTACTGAAGGCAATAAACTACCACTTTTACAGTGGAAAACCCCAAAGCAACAGAAATTACTTATACCAAATATGAGACTTTGGCCAGAATTATAATTAACAGAGTGCTGCCTTCCCCAGGCTTTTCAGGCATGCTCCTCTCAGTTGCAGTGCACAGAAATGGGGATTTTGAACTGTATACCTCTGTTCTTCATCACTCAGATTCAAACCCTGAAAAGCCACACCCTGCATGCCAAAAGCACTATTTAGCTGTGCTCTTACCTAAATGGGAGACTTTTTTCCTTTATTTTCAATGCAGACTATAGCTCACTGAAAATTTTGATAAAGATAGGAAGAAATTAGTACACTACAAAATGAAGGTTTGCTTTTCCAACAGATCCCACCCTGCTGTTACATTCATGTGATGGTATCAAATCTGGTACAGCTAGTACTAGGATCTCTTGTGGGTTTTGCTTCAAAAATTCAGAAAAGCATCAGTTAAAAGTGTCAGTAGGAGCAAAGTTGGAATGACTTGCACCATCAAACATCACAACAGCAAGGATACAGACACCTGGAGATTCATGCTTACATGTCTAGGCCAAATAGCAGACTACTTGATCTGCTTCTTAGGAGGAGTTAGGTTAGTTGTTCAAATTGTTTTATTTGTTTTTTCACCTTTATTTATAAAATACAGAACCATCTTTCTTAAGTTCCAAGCTGACGCTATTTATATTACTATCTGAACTGAGTTGCTCTGACAAATAAAAAGGTATATGCTCTTTTCTTTTCCCTACTGTTTGAAAGCATAAGTAGCAAGATTTTTCACTTCAGAACTAGGCAAGGAAATAGACTCTGTGACAAAGCAGCATAGCTTGTACAATTCAAGTATTCTCCTTTCCCCATACCCTAATTCTCTCATCCCTGCTGAGACACAGATGGCACTAAAGAGCTCAAACACAGCAACTTACTTCTGTGTGGCTGAGACAAGGCAAATCAACAGCCTTGTGTTGGCCTCTAACTTGATGCTACTTTCCTCAGCACAAAAATTATTAAATAAAGGGCAGAAAGGCAGGTAATCAAGAACCAGCTTGTGATATTCTATACTGCAACAAACACAGACTGAACTCATACCAATCTCAGTAGAGGCGAAGGGCTGAGAAAAGCCAAAGGCTGTACTTTCACAGCCTGTTCTCAGAAAAAACCTTAGCAGGTGCTGGAGATTGCAGTGACACATCTTTGGAGTGGGCAAATAGACAGCACAACCATGGCAAGATGAGAGGTCGCCATAGCCTGCAGCAGGTAAGCAAGCTCATCATCTTACCCACAGAAATTTTGTATATTCTCTTCACAGATTGTTTTGGATATCCTTGGCTAAGACTGCATAACATAAAATATTATATTGCAATTTCCTTTCTTTCCAAGATGAATAAATAAACTGCATTTACAATACAAGGTGAAATAGAGGTGTGCTTTCACATCTATTACTTCCCTGTGGTCCACTCTTCCATATTTGTCATGCTTCACACCAATTTGGCATTTCAAGTTTGGTCTCATAAGGAAGGAAATAAAGAAAAGAAGTAAAGAGAACAAATAATGAAGAAAGAAAATGAAATGGAGGAAGGGGATGAAAGGGAGAGGAAGGGAGAAGAGGGGTGGAAGAGCGGGAGGATAAAAAAGGAGGGAAAGGAAAAGAAACCTTCTCAACTGCTGTCATCTTAGTCTAACAAGTATTTTACATCAGAACTTTTTATTACCATTGCTACTGGACAAACCCACATGTGTTTATGTTTTAGCAACTGGAACCAATTTTTTCCACTTTCACATATTTCCAGTTTGCTCAAAGACACCAAAGTCATTCACACTAGGAAAAAAAGTAAGAAAGGCTTGGTAGAGCTTTCTGATGGAACACCCTTGTCAAAATAAACCACCTCTCCCCAACTTTTAACTTCTACATGTCTTATTAAAGCCTTCCCCGTATACTCCATAAGACAGATTGACCTCAGTAAATATTCAAACATCAGGTAAATATTCTTGCCTCATCCCTTATATCCCACTTCCCAATGCAAGGAAAGTAGAAAAGCTCACTCAATACAACAGAACCCACACTCAGTCCCAAATGGAGGGTTACCTCCTAGATTTCATGTCAGAAAGGATTTTGTTTCATGTTTTACACTAGAGGAAGACACTATGCCAAGTTTAAATTAAGAACAAAAGTCCAAGTAATGGTGCATCACTTGTGGTTTTGGCAATAGTAAAAAAAAAGATAGCCTCAAAGAAAATATACCTTTTATGAAAACCAAATATAGACCACAACTGGCAAAGAGAAAACTGCATGGACAAACAAAACTGCTGGATAAACAAATCAAAATTACACAGGAAGCTGACACCCATTCTTTACAGTGGAAAACCAAAGATAAAAATGAGTCATATATCTTATATTTTTGGACAAGGCAAACTCCCGTCTGTCTGGCGGTATATGATTTATATTCTCAAAGTAGTCTAGTATTTCCAATATTACTCCTAAATAACCAACCAAATAATCAAGCAGAAGGATCATTTAAAATAGTTGATGTCATGGAATAGCTTACTACTCTGTGAGCAGTAGGAAAATGACTGGCCTTGAACTGCAATATGCATTTTAGATCAAATTATTAGAGCATAAATATAGAGTGAGGAAGGGAGAGAGGAATGGAGGAAGAAAGGAAGAGTGAGATGAAAGAAATATGGAAAATTCCTAATATGCTCTAGGTACATTAGATACTAAGTTTCTTCTTAAGAGGGTAAAAAAATTCTAAAGGAAATTACTTTTTTTCACAGAATTTTGAAAATTTGAGCCTGGTTTCATTTTTTTACTTCTTCTCCTTGAAGATTTTCATCCTGATTTGTTCTCCATATAAGGTGTCATTTATAAATACTTTTACTCATTTTTCTGGCAGGAATGTAATCACATCAAATTCAATAGCAAGAAAAAGATCGGTACCATAAACTGGGTCAGGAGAAGTGAAACAGTCAAGCACCAACATATCCTGCCTCGTGTCTCTGCCAGTTTCTACAGTTCTGGAACTCCTAGCAGATCTTTTAGTAATTTATTTTTACATATTCTCAAATACACAACCCCTGTTATCTCACTGTTGTCTTACTCACTCCTTTGCCAGATATTATCACACCTCTAGAAGAACTGACAGAAGCAAATGTGCACTTACACCTCAGCTACCCTAATTCACAGGTAGGTGAGAAGTTGAATTGTAAGCAAAAGGGGGCAGGAATTGTAATGCCTTGTGGTCAGAAGAACAGTTTTTTCCAAGCTCTGATATGAGCACAGTAATGCCTTTAAGGGACACAAGGATACTATGTTGATTTGAATTGCAAGAGGGTAAGAAATATTAGGTCTTCAAGTGATTAGTCTTGAGTCCAGGTATGTCCCTTTTTTAAATTACCTGTCACTTTTCCTTTCATATAATAACTACAAATCTTTCCTTCTCTGCATAGAAATAAAAAAAAACATAAACAGGTTACTTTTAAATTTTGTCATTATAAATGTGGGACAGTACTTTAAAGTGCATGCTGGATGTGTCATTCTGATGGAAGAATAAACACTTGAAGACTTAGCTGATGCTTCTTTTTCAAATAATGCAAGAATTGGGGGATGTCTGATTTAGAATTAAATTTAGAATGCCTGCACTCTTTTCTACCACACTAAACTTAAGACTACCTATAAGAGCCTACTAATTTGGAAGCTTCTTCTCACGAGAACAAATATATAGAAGAAGTACAAATTCCTGTGAAATGAATTGCTGTGTATCTATGTTCAGACTCTCTTAAACCAAGTCCTACTCATCTAGTGATATGCCAATGCTATGTTTTACCAAAATGCTAGGGAGCCACGGTGATCCTGCCAAAGTATAAAGAAAAGGAGGTAGGGTTTATTTGTAAATAACATATATATTGCAAAAGTCAATTCATCACCATGTTCTTTGAGACATCTTCCCATCCACCACCACACACAGAAATAACATTTACTAATGGTACTTTACTGTTGTGCATAGCACAATTAAATAACATACACGGATAAAAAAATAATATAGAGATACTTTATAAATCCCTTTAAAACCTGCTTGTCACAGAAATTCCATCAGCTTTTAGTATGGAAACTATGATTCCTGTTAGTGGGACTGTAGGCTTCAGGCAAACATATAATAATATATTTTGTTATGATATATGCTGAGTAAGATATTTGTACTCTAGGAAGCAGAAATAAATGCAATGAGTCATATTTTTTTTTGTACAGTGCAGTGAATGTTCATGTATCAAGGTTTTCTCTCGTTGTAGTAACAAAGCAGGACAGAAAAAATAAGTAACAACTCCTAAATAGTTCAGAATAGCTTAAGGAAAAAAATAGGGCCAAAATATTTTTAAATTATTAACATGAATCTTGCACTTCCAGTATCTGGGGAGGCGGGGAAGAAAGAGAGACAACAAAATGCATAATTTCCTTTTTCTAAAGTGTTATGTTGACATCATGGCCCCAGCCTGGGGTGTGGACTGCTGCTGGGCAGGGGCACATTTGATGTGCTGAGCAGCCAGACATGCCACATGAGAAACTGGCTGGGCACTGCAAGGTCTCTAAAGACATGCCAGCCACTGGGGTGCCAATCCCCTCCGCTGCATCCTTCCACTTTGTTACCTCCCTTTTTGTACCACTTGGTGCAGCAGAAACATTCACAGCTGGATTGCAAAGACTCATTCGCGCATTGGAGAGGAAGAAACACAAGTATAAATATCTCCCAGTGAAATCAACACACAATCATCTTCCCAATTAGAAGATGTCAGTAAACAAAATTAGCTGAAAAATACAAACTAATAAATACATTTTGAAGGTCATACTTAATTAGGTCCATTTTTATTAAAAGCCATACATAATTTCTGGACACATAAAATTACCCTAATCACCTGTATTAACTCGCTTGCAGTTTAAGGTTTCCTCCTACTGAAGTTATTTAGAGGTTTTGGTGGGTTTTTTTGTTTGGTTTTTTTTTAAGGTTATATTCAAGGATAACATCAAGCATTTGGATGGCATTATATTTATGAGCATTAGTATATAAAGTATGTTGTAAAATTTAGTAAACATAAAAATAAAGTACCACATCTTCAAGGCTCAGGATAGTCAAAGGCAAGTTTCTTGAGCAGAGCCAGAAGTAGGACAGATGCAGAACTGAGAGCACAAGCACTCTTAAGTTTCACAGTTAAATATCAACCTGATCATGTTCAGTGGCATGATTTGGCTTTAAATAGTCAGCTTTGAAAAAGAGAAGTCAGAAGTTCAAGGGCCCACCAAATAGCTGAGGTTATGATAACTCATTTTGCAAATTTTTGCCCAAAGTTACCCATTTACTGCTGAGAAAAATGACAGCACAGGCCTGGATCAAAGCTGTAGCACACAGTAGAGACAAGTCAGTAACTGTCCATCAGAGCTCTAAAGTTACTATTTATAAAAATGACTCAAGGTTTTACAAGGTAATTAAGCATCCAAGTCCAGTATCTTCTAAGACCGTTAACTTGGTATTTTACCCAAGAATATGTAGAAAATTACTTTATCTCCAACACATTTTCACAAAAAATATATACAAAGTGAGTTATTAGACAAGACAGTCAATATCCAAGAGACAAACTCTCTTTCTCCACCACGAGATGGGGTATTGAAACATTATTCTGAGTTACTGTGCAGAGTGGAAAAAGGTGCCTACAGAGACATCTGCTCCAGCAACTGCAGCAGTGGGCTGTCATCAAAATCCCTGTTGCCATTTAAGGTCTCAAATGCCTGTGGACCTTCTTCCAGTAAGGTCATTTGGAATACACATCTGGGTACATATTCAGTAAAGGAACAAAGGTCTATATTAAAAACACGTGGGGAGGAAGTCATTCTTTCTCACTACACCTATGCAGAACACCAGACCAAGGAGTGACTCTTTTCAGCAGTATTTCTCTATCTTTGCATAGATACTCTCGTCTTTCGAGCTGTGCACCTTGTGCAAGAGAAGGCACTTTGGTTTTCAGAGAGCCTGTTACACCGATTCAAAAGTTGGCTCTCAAATCTCCATTGACCATCAAAACAGAGGTGGGAGAAGGGAAGAGGAACAACAGGATAATGGGCAGCTTGCTATGCCCAAGTCATCTCATGTTATATGGTATGAACATATATCCTTCATCACATTAGGCTTGTAAATTCCTTGCCAATTTTCTCAATGTTTTTCATCAGCTCCTCCCGCTGGGATCCACACAGTACACAATGAGTTAAAAGATGCAGCTGATTTTAGAACATTTCTGACCTTCCAATGACATGAATGTCAGGGGTTTCCTTTTTTTAAAAGAAAAAAAAAGCCAACAGAATATTTGAATATATTGGTGGATAAGGTGAAAACAACATTCTCGTCATGTCAGCCTTGAGACAGATGCTTAAAAAAATACAATGAAACACACACACATGCAAAAAGAATTGCAGGGAGAGGGAGCATGTGGTCAGCTTTCACTCTCCTTTGATTTGTCTTTTCTCCATGACAGCCTTGACATTTACCAGATGGAGTCAGATTTGTCTCATGCACGAGAAGAGGCAGTCTTCAGTTAAGCCAATATTTTTCCTTTCAAAGTACTGGCATTAACACCTTATTTTTAAGTAAATATAAGCATGAACTAAAAAGAGAAATTTAAATCCCTGCAGCCACATGACAGCTTTTCTATGTGCAATATATGAAGTGATTTGTAATATTTAAAAAAATAATTTCAAAGTCTTTGATAAACATCAAACTATTGAAATTTCAGGCCAAATTTGATTTGCTCTCCACAGTTACCATCTGAGTTGGGGTAAGCACTAAACTGTGTATTCAGATCAGTACCTACACATATGTGTTCCTATTGGTACATTTCCCAGTAAAGATGCTAGTTAGATGCTCGAGCAGTGAAATTAGATTAGGTATCTTTAAAAACTACAGAATTAAGTATCTTACTAAACTGAAATTTACCTGAAAAATATCAGAATAAATCTAATTATTTGTCTTATTTTAAGAATAGTATTTTTGAAACATGCTGTTCATAACTGGGCATCATCAACCATCTGAAAACCAATTTTTTTTTTTTTTTTGTAAGGAAAAGGAAATTGAATACAGCTTTTCTGGAAAAATTAATTCTATGCTTCTATTAATGTCAACAGTTATAAAAAGTACTGGTTTTGTCTTCAATTACATAGAATTTCACATGGTAGGAATCCAAGTGAATTCCCTTTCTTCTTCTATATTTGTATCAGGATCCAAAAAAAAGGGTGGGGGGGAGGAATAACAGATCCTCTGAGACACTAGAATGTCTTAGTGACCTTTTAAAAGCCAGCTTTGAAAATTCATTTACTTTAGAGAAAGATGGCTTCCCCACACATTTTTTTAGAACAGCTATTGTCTGCACAGTAGAAAGGGAAATAATACAAACAATTGCAAGTAATCCTACATATTAATAATGCAGAACCATGAATAAAGCTATTGTTAGAGTTCCCTTTTTCAATCAAAGCATACTCTGACTCTCATTGCTAGTACTGTAACTTACCAGAAATCCAAAGAGTGCTTTACATAAAGGTTATACCAAGGCAATCTCTTTGATGTCATTATTGATTTTATTTAAAATTTACTCCTCTGAAATATAGGGGAAAAAAAGAGAAAAAGAAAAATACATGTATTTACTTGTGTTGCTTAAAAGCAGAAGGAAAAAAAACCAAAAAAAATGTTATTTTGAATGGTAGGTCTAGCAAATCAATCATTCACTGAGGGAGCCTGATTTGTTATTGCTGGAATTTGCCTGAGAAAGCTTCAGGGCACCTCAACTTTATTTTAATAGAACCATTTAAAAGGGCAGTGGTTGCCTCTGCGAAGTAATGACATTTCAAAGATGCACTGGAAAAGAAAGTATTCAGAAAAATAACAGCAAAGACACAAATCTCATCTTGCAGAAATGTTGCCAGTTTTCCTAAAAGGCAAAAATACACAGAGACCTGAGAAAGCTCTAAATGGTAAAAAGGACTTAGTATTATGTTCTTTTTTGCTTCATTTTTATTGATTTCTCCCTGTACCCAAAAAGAATATATTTTGAACGTAGAATTGCTGTCTATTAAGCAGACATGGGAAAAAAAAGGGTGTTGCAATTCTGGAAAGAAGACAATATAAATGTAGATGTGCAATGCAAAGGAAGAAAAATCATCCTTTGTAGCCACAATTTACTTGGGACGTGCATGTATGCAATGTACAGGTGACTAGAGAATAAGAAATTCTGTAAAGGAATATTCTGTTTGTCTGCTTCCCCTTCCTCTGGGCTTGTGTGATCTCCATGGCCCTCACCAGTGGCTGGCTCACAGCTCTCTCCTTCCCACCCAAAACCAGTCCAAATTCTACTAATTTCTTCTGCTGATTTCCAAACCTCTCCATCATAATTCCCCTCACATTTTTTCTTCCCATTGTCTTATCTTCTGGTCCCAGTCTTCTCCTCCCCTATCCAAACCTTTTAACTGAAGCAAACTGCTGCTTTAGTAGAGAGAGGAACAGGACAATTGTGAGAACTCAGGAATGATTGGTTGCCTAACCCTGCAGAGTAATTCATGGCCTCCACAAAACAGTAACATTTCAAGAAAATCCTGTTTTACCTGCCTGGGCTGAAAACCACAGAGTCACTCTGGCAAACAGCTCCTGTGCAGTTCATGGACACATGCAGGTCTGGCAGACAAAACCTGTGCCAGCACAGAACAGGCCACAGAAGCCTTTACTGAACATGTCTGATTGATGACAATCTTCAAATTATTAATATCTCAGATCTGGACAGGTTTTCACAACTACAAAAAATTCATGTGTTCAACACAGAGGTCACATGAATACCATATTTTAAGTTATTTAAATTGAAATATCAAAATTATTTCGATTCTAAAAAAAAAATGTTTCTTCTAAACACGAGTGGGCAACTGAAACTTTCAGAACCAGTTTCTGACAGAAGATGAAAAGTCAAAATTTAATTAAAATTAAGCACAATTTGCCTAAATTCTATCTCAGTGTCCCCAAGCTTTAGTGTTCCCAAGTACAGATGTCTAGTAACTTGAACATGTGTACTGCTGTTTCCCACATTAATCTAATGAACAGTATTCTGCCTATGATATCTGCCACTTTTCCTCTTTCCTAGTTATTAACATTTCAAAAGAGAATATATGCTGTCATCAGCAGGAAACATGCAACCCTGGCTACTTATATTCTACATAGGAGCACAGAGATGTCATGTTATGCTAGTTTCACACATTCATTTATGGACCTCTGCCTGGCAGCAGTAGCTGCAAGGGAAGAACAGCAACATCACCTGTTTAAAAACAGAGATCTTTCTATTTACAAAACAACACTAAAGAAAACAAAATGAACAAACAAAAAGAAACCACACAAAATCCCCACAAACAAATAAACAAAACCCCAAAACAACACCACAAACAAACCTGAAACTTCTTGATTTCCCAACTGACCATAGTGGTGTACTGAAAGGCCAATAATACAGTGTCTATAAACAGCATTTAGAAACACATCCATTTCCAGATTTTTATGTGAAGAACCACTTTGGGATGACTATCTAGCCAGGCAAGTATGAGCAAGGAAACATAAAGACGCTATGTTTTAGCACAGGATAATAAATCAAGCTATTCAAAGTTAAATTGAACTGACTAAACATGCTGAGACAGCCATGAGTGCATGAAATTACTGAGCTAAGAAATGCCTGTCTTTTATTCTGCTGGTTATCAAACTTTATAGAGCTTTCATAATGAAGAATTCTATCAGTGAATGAAGTTAAAGGAAAGAGGCAGTGACCTACAATTCTAAAACTTGACACAATCACCAAATTATTGAGATGGAAGGGACGTCTGGAGATCATTTAGTCCAACACTCTGCCCAAAGCAGGGTTAAACTAGAGGAGGCTGTTCAGGTTCCACATACAGTCATGTTTTTAATATCTCCAAGGCTGGTGACTCCATGATCTCTCTGGACAACCTGTGTCACTACTTAACCATCCTTACAGTTTAATGTATTATTTTATATTTAAATGGAATTAAAACAAGTCTAAATAATGCAACCTGCTTTAATTATTGATCGCATTTTGGGCAATGTGTGATTCATTCTATCTACCATAAAATAAGATTCTTTAGAACAAAATTACAGATAATTATTGAAAAATTTAAAAAAACCTGCAATGGTCTTATCTTAAGGTAGGATAGATGTACACAGACAGTGGTATAGATAAAATGATCTTTTTGATTTGGAAAATATCCATGAGAATAAATAATTTCTGGTTAAATTTATTGTCTTTAATGGACTAGGATTTGCTTTTAGCAACAAATATCCAGGAGTTCCACATTGGTAATAGTTCCCTATCTTCTAAGAGTAAATCTGCTGTAAGAGCTCAGTGCACTTCCCAGCTTCCCAGAATGAAGTTAAGACACTTCATAACAGCATTGAAATCTATGAGACAATGAATTTGATAAAAAGAGCATCTTGCAATTCTAGTGAAAGAAGTGAATCTTGACTGAATGCTGTATATAAATAAAGCAAGAGGCTGGTGTTTTGTTAATAGCCAAAGAATATATTGTGGCTGGTGTTTTGTTAATATCCAAAGAATACATTGTGGCTGAAATCCACCCTTCTGTATCTGAAGACAAAGTAATTGGTCTATAATTAGCTAAAAGGCCACACCTTCTGCCTCTTGCTGGCTGTGGACTGAAATAGTTGTTGCCCCTTAGCAGGCAATTTGGACCAATATATTCCTGTTAACAACTCGGCACATCTGTCACCTTCCCCACGGTGCTGGCTACATCAGTGCTCGCATGGACTCGCAGGTTGCCATACTCCATATGGGTGCAGATGTTCCTTTCAGTGTAAACCACAGCCTGTTCTTCCAAAATTCCTGCGTGAAGGCAAGGCTGATGAAAACATTTTCTCTACAAAAGCTTTCGAGGCTAAAAATATGGTTTAATTTAAGGCAGAATTCTAAGGAGAATGTGATTGTTGCTGAAAATATTTGATTTTGCTATGTGAAATGTAGTTTTAGTTCTGCTTTTCAATTAAAACCCAATATAACTGTATCAAAGGTATAATAAAAAGAACTGCTTTTACTGAAATTGTAGCTGTGTTTTGAAAAAATAAGACAAAATAGAAATTAATTTGAATAGAAAATATATTTTCAAGAAATTTATCTTAGAGAAATAATATCTCTGAATTAAATATCAAGGGTGCACACATTATAAACAGCACTGTGTAATGCATGAGGTGAAAAGAGAATTTAAATGATCCTCCCAGTCTTATCTATATATATTAAAGCAATCTCAAAGTTGCTGCCTGGAAGTATGTTTAAAAAGTCTGTTTCTTAGACCATCACTCACCAGACTTTCTCAAACTCAGTCTCTACCAGACCTGATGTCTCCAGGACCAAGTTCTAAGTTCTTCCAGTCCTTTCACCATCAAACTTGGGTGTGCACCTGTCAGGCAGCCTGGAGCAAGTAAACCCTCTCATCTGACAGAAGAGCCAGGGACCTGAGATGGCTTTCATGGGCAGCCAACAGGCACCCTGGTCAGGAGCTGGGGGAAACATAATTGTGGGAAATGAAGAGACAAGCTGACTGAAAAAGCAATTGGGGCACCAGAACCATGATCAGCTAGCTCAGATATCGACCCCTACCAATGCCTGTGGGGCCTCTCTGAAAACATATGCCAGTGTGCTGGATCCAATCTGCACGTGAGGAGAGCAGAGCCCCTTGCTGATTTTGTGGTTACGGCTGCCATGGGACTCCAGCATTAATGTTTGCCTACTGTTTGTCTGCTGGGTTTTGAGAGGGATTTTTTGAGCTTTTTCCTTCTTTTTCATTCTGATTCTAAAGATGAGTTTGGGCTATGTTCTTCTCCCCATTTGACTATATCCTGCAAAACGGATAATGATCAGCTCGAACTACATGCAACAGTGTAATAACAAATAATCGAAACAGTAAAAAGTGAGGATCAATGCAGAAAACTCACAAAACTCCTATGAAAACCCTTGTATCATAGTTTTGAACCCTAAAGCAGGCACTGAAAATACTCATAATAAAAACGAGGCAAATACTTCAAGGCAGCTCACTAAACATAGCATGTTAATTAAAATTCACAGAGAAGAGTGGATGAAACCTGTGATATCTCACAAACATTTGCAATTTTGAAGGAATGGGATGATATTCTGCCAGTAATGACAATGTATGTGGCTGAATACAAGAACAGTTCTGATAGTTCTTTTATTTAAACCATATCCCTATAAAAATAAGTGTGGAAACAGCTTGGATGTTCTTCAAAGAACTCAATGGGCTACATAATAACATAAATTAAAGCTAGTTCAACCAAATTGGAGGAGAGTATTTTCATTTTATTCAATTTCTGTAATTTTGATGTAATTTGAACACTGTTATAGACATGAAGTAAATCTCATTAAGGCTAATCAAAACCTAATGTAATGCACCATTAATATGATGAATATATAAGATATTTATTTATTATAATCAGCAAAAAGTTTCAGACTGCAGACCTTCATATCAGATTCCTGCATCTCCTCACATAAATTTCATTAAATAGGGGTTTCTAATTCTTACCATCTAGTCACATATCTATAGTACTAACACAGGTAATTAATTAAAACACAATAGCATTTGTATAGGTGAGGTCAAGAATTAGTTGGAAAATCGTCTCCTTATTGAGAGTCCATCTGTTTTGCATCCAAGAGCAATGGAAACTATATGTGCAGGAAAACATATCTTATTTCTGAGCAATTTGCCCTCCAACCCTTTCTAAACTCTAGTGGCAACACTGTGTCAACCACTTCTGAGCACTAGGCTTGTATGCAAAAGCCCTACCACAAAGGCAACATTCCATCGGACTGGAGGTTGTCCACTAGAACGCTTTGAAATCCTTCCTTAAACAAGCAACTTATCACAGTTTTCAAGCAATGTGAACAAATTATGTTTTCTGATCGATATTTATTTGTTTTCAACCGGGTTTTCCCACACTTGCTAGCTTGCTTGTCTGTAGTTAACCCAAAACTTGGGTGTGGAATCTCTACAGGCATACATCTTGTGCCACACCTGTTACTGTGTAGGAGGAGACTGATCCTTTTTTAAAACATTGTTTCACTTTTGCCGATTATTCTGCATTTGAGAGTTGATGTAGTTATAATAGTGCAGGTCACTCTAAAGTGACTTTCACGAGCTTCAATATCTTGATGTGATCATACAATTTGGGACTAAAACCTTCTCTTCCTCTTGAAATTATATAAATACTAATATTACCATTGTTTATTGTATATAAAATGACTTTAGTTCTTGGTAGACATCTTTTTCTTTCTGAAGTGTTTGTCTTAGTTTTCTAAGCAGTGGCTTTCAACAGCAAGTCCAAGAAACTCAAGAGAACTCTGCATTAATTCTAAGGGGCCTTGAAGGGGCAACAAAGAAATGCAAGATAAATATATTACACAGAGACTCATACCACCTCTGACAAGCATGTAAATGTGAAGACTTTAAAACCAGCACTCTAAAGCTGTACTGGGAAAGACTAAACTCTTGCTGCACTTAGGTCTTGTAAATACACATTAACTTCACCCTCCTTTCCTAAACTTTGCACTGTTCTCCTACTGATGCTCTGCTTTATAAAGGTTGAAATAGGCCCTGTAAACAAAAGTTGTTTGGCATAAATGTACATTATCAGCCTGCAAACAAGCTTAGTCCTCCAGGAAAAATATCAGACCTAATTCCCTTCTTCATTTGCAGCAGAATTCACATATGGCTGTTAACAAAAATACTTGAAATGAATAGAATCATGTCAGCAAATATTCAGACCGTATGTTCTGAGCTTAGTTAACAATAAACCTTGAGGTATATTAACAAAAACTAACAGAAAAAAAACGAATACCATCTCAAAGCTTATCAATAATCTGTACTATCAAAAAAAAAAAAAAAACTTTTCCTGGCAATAGCAAGTTTTATTTAACTTATTAAAATACTTTTATTTTTTCTACACTGTGATAATTCTATATATTTTACTTTTATTAAGGAAAAGATTTATGGCTCATTATGCTGAATTATTAAATTCTTGATCAAGGTTTGTGATGCTTCCATGACAGCAGGCATATTTGTTAATGTGCTCATGTGTTTTAGCTAATCTAAACACAGAAGAAGGGGTTTATTCAAGACCTACAATGTGTTCATCCATTTATACACATGTTGCCATAAAATGTGTAGGCTGGGGGACAGGACGTTGGAAGTTTGAGGCTTTTTAGTTTATGACATTTACCTTCATGCTTGTTGTTGATGCTAATTTTAACATAAATTGAACATCTCTGCTTTCTTAATCTTTGCCTTATTTCTTTATTCATTATGTCATATGTGATTACTTACATCAAGAGAATTGCTACAGAATGACTGCATCTCTGCTTTAAGATCACTTTGCTCTTTTCCTGATTGATTGATTAAAAAGCACCACGGTAAAAATTTTATTCAAGTTGATAATTACTCTTTTGTGATGCCTAATTGTTTCTATTACCTTTGTTTACTACTGAAATGATAGCTATTATCATGATTTTACATCCTCTCCTGCTCTGTTCATACACAGTAAATATTGAGAGCTGCAAGCAAGTGACAAGTCATGAGACTCGTGGCCACCCTGTGTCAGTCCCAGAGCACACACACACACAGGACAGCAACCAAAGCAGCCGTCAACGGGTTACAGGGAAATCACATGAGCTCTCCCCTAGGACAGGAGAGTAGCTCTGATTCTGTGCCATGTTTCCAGACAAAAGATTATGTTATTTGAGACATCTAAACTAATACCACACTTGGTGAGGCTTTCAGGGCACATTTCCTTTCATTTTCTGCCAGATTTTTTTTGCCATTCCTACAGAGAAATCTAAGCAACATGAAGGAAAAAAAAATCTGATAAAAGCATAAATGTCAAGGAACTCAGAATCACCTGCAGCACTGGGCATTAAAAAGGACTATGTTTTTATGGAATCAGCACTTTTTTAAAAACAACAGAGAGGTGAAATGCAAATATACAAAATAATTGTGTCATAATTTCCCCATTTTAACTTTTATTGTTATCCTCTACTGGCACTAATTCTGTGTGTGCTCTCTAAGTGCTCTATAAGTGCTCTTTAAGACAGTTATAATATACTGTAAAATAGCTTTCTGGTTTAAAGTACACCATTTCTAACAACAAAAAAAGCTTTTTAAAAATGCACAATGGTATAATAGTTCATTAGGTTTCTTTTCCTTTTTTTTATAAGGATAATTTCACTTTGTGTCAAACCCAGACATATACCATCACAAATACAGACCTCAGTTTGGTAGAAATTGGCCAGCCTGGATTCATTTTGCACAGTTTTTACTTAGTATTAAAGTGACTAATAGTTTCCCCATCTTCAGAGTATGCTTGAGGCAAAAAATGCTGTGTTGCATTAGTTAAAAAATTGTGGAAAGAAGAGAAAAAAAATATATATGCGTTTTGAAAATTTCGATTAAACAAGAACAAGCCTCTGAAATTTATCAATAGGGTAATTGGGAGTGTGCCCTGAAAGGACAAGTGCTTTCCACTACCCAAAATTCCCTTCTTGCCAAGGTTCACCCAGACAAGCATGAGTTGCACTCCAGTTGCTCAGAAAGATCCTTGCACAACAGCTAAGGTCAAGACTGTGGCTGAAGACTGGATTCCTGAGTTAGGGAGGTCCAGGCTTCAGATCTGCATAAATAGCAATGAAATTAGATCTCCTGTAACACAGAGGACTATCCTACACTTCCAGGCCACCAGCAGGTACACAGCACCCTCTTCTCCAGCCCACCTGTGCTTTTGTGCAGACAAAAAATGTGATCAGCTGAAGTGCAGATCAAGTAAAAGCTGACCCTGTCATCAGGACACTCAACTGTGAGAAGACAGACCCAGCTTCCTGGAAACTGCATGTATTTTATGTGAGACTTCCATCAGATAATGACACCAAAAATACCCCAGAGAGCAAAGGCCAGGGCTCTGAGTATTTCCTGTGCCTCTCATCCAAGTGCTCTGTCTGCATGGTTTCACTCAGGCTCTTTCTTGTCTGCTCTGAAGTTTCTCCTGCTGGGATTTTGATGAGTTCTAAGATGGAAGTGAACTGGTAGTGCTGGCTGTTCTCAGCTTGGTGCTTAAATTGTTAAGAAGAAAAGGCAGTACTCAGATATTAATAACATGCTTTGGTGGAAAGACCCCCGACAATTTCTAGGATCTTCGGAAATAGCGTTAAAGGGAAGATTGGTGAAATCACAATGCTCCAAACCAGAATGAAACCAGGAAGCTGACATTGCTGCCATATAAGTTTCTTTTTGGTAGCTAATACCTAGTTTAAAATGCCCAGCATTTCAATGATTTTACTTTGCTTTATAAAAATTATAGAGAAAAAAGAACCCAACCCACAATTATTCCCAAAACAAAGGAGTATCCAGAAATGGCAATTATGCTCATTCCAAATGTCATTGTGCAGTACAAAGTATTTCAGCATTATAAGAGTACTTTACTTCAATTATTTCATAAGCTATTTGATTTGGAAATCAACTAGCCAGTATAATAATATAATAGTCATGCCAAGAGAGAAAATCCAAATAAGAACAAAGCCAAGACATTTCAAATAAGATGAAAATAGCTGCCAGAAAAATCCACATCAATACAAAACAAAAATCCACTAAGCTTAGTTTCAGCTATTCATTCTGAATTAGTCCACGGAAGGAAATAAAGCAGAATAGAAGGACAGGACAGTGTGCAGACAGGAACAAAGTACAATGACATACAGTTGCACTGACATGCAGTAGTAATGATTCAGAAAAACAAGTATTGAAGGTTTAGGGGCAAGACAACAAACTGATGGCTTCTTATAGGACTGATTTACTCTAATATTTTAAGGGAAAATAGCTGTTTCATTTGTATCTCGACTAATGATTAAAATATGTATCCGGAGCAACAGGGTGGTCAAACCAGTAAAGCTGCTTGTAGCTTAACTGATGATCTTACAATGTAATTCCTCTCTTCCTGTCACATTTTGTTATGAGTCAGTTGTGTTTAGTCATCTTAGTGCTTACAGTGTTATGAGCGGTCACCATGTGGAAATGTACACTGTAATAACATAACAATGCACGGGTAAAAAAAAAAAAAAAAATAGCAGTAAGAAAAAAAAATCTAGATTAGACCGAAAAATCAAGTGGTGTAATTTTTCATTTCCACAGGACTGTATCTTTCTTCTCTGCATTTCATATTAGGGATTTTTCCAGTGGAGTTTTATATGTCTCTATGATAGGGATTTCTCAGCTTTCTGGTATTCACCTCTCTTGCTTTGCTAGTTTTATCCTATGATTATCATTAGCTTTTTCCTAGGGCAACATGAAATAACTCCACTCTCTTCTTGGTGTTTACATTCTTATTCATAACAACTGAGTTTACAAGGACTCAAATAACAGAAAAGGAACTTCCAGAAATAAGCAGGATTATGGACATAAACGTAGGATTACAGAAACAGAAAGTTAGAGTTCTTTGTAAAGACTGCCAAAATTCTAGTATTTCAAGAAGAAACTCATTTATAGAAGCAACAGGAAAAAAGACTTCATGCGTTGGTATAAATAAGAGTCCTAATGAAATAAATGCCTTTTTTTCCCCCAAGTTATATAACAGTGACTTAAGAGAATCAACATTTTCTTTTTTTTTCTTTGTTTTTCTGTTTAAAGGACGGAGAACAAGCAGTTCACATCACCCCTTTCATAGATTACTACCCTACTCCATTTTGAAATAAGTCATTCTGCACCCCCCCACCAAGTACATAAATTTGAAAACTATTCCATAACTTCATTTCTCTTATGGTTCTAATTTCTAACCCTGATTCTCTTTAGGATCATTTTATGTGGAATTTTCTTTCTTGGAAGAGACATTAAGATTTGCTTTTTCCCTAATGCTCATTCCTTCCTATCGTGTATTAATAAAGAGAAATTATATTCCCTCTCAACCTCTTGGTTGACAAGCTCTTGGCTTGACAATACACTTGGCTAGACAAGCTCTTATGAAATAGACAAGATAAATTGAGCATTCTCTTGACCATCCCAGCAGCCCTCTAGTTGTAGTCTAGTATGTGTACTATGAAGGCTAGAACTGAGAACAACATTCCAAATGACACCTTATCAACACCACAGATAGGGAAGTTTTCAGGCCATTATTTTCACTGAACATTGGATAGAGGATCACATTTGGCTTTCATCCCTCTTAGAGGTCATATTCATCTTATGATCTACAGGTATCCTTTTATTTTCTGATGAAGCAGCTCATAAATTATAAATACAGAATCACTTTGCCCCATTTCATGTTATTTCACGGACCTTAGAGACTCTCTTTCATGATGTTTTGATCCTTCTTTGATGACGCATCTCAACTTTTTGATCTCCAAATGCCACTGGTAAAAACCCTGTTGTGCCATAGTCATTAATGAGAATGTTAAATAAGATCCACCCTCAAATCTGTCCTACAGCAAGTCTTCAAGCAATCTGCTTCAAACCCTAGTATGAGATTTCCTCATTAATGTTCCTCACACATCTTTTTAATCATGTACTAATTTTAACTTTCTCTGTCTTAATAAATACTTCCTCAGATGACTATTCACTTTTTGTGACCTATTATATATCCTTCAGTAAGAGGGGCAAATGTCTAGTCAAGACAAGAAGGTATAACCTACTTTGGTAAATCCATGTTACCTTCTTGCTCATCATTCATTTACCTCCACATTCATTCTTCTGAAGTATTTCATAGAGCATTTTATGAAGCTTTATATCTCCTTGAATTTTTTTCTTAAAATATTTGTAAAACACTCATCACTTTTTGTTCATCCACTGCCATCCCTGGTTTGATAGTCAGTAAAACTCAAGGCCTGTGGTTTCATATATGCCAGACTTGCCCCCTGCCTCCTCCTCACCCCATTCTGTACCTTCTGAACAAAAGGTTCCAGTCCATTTACTGAGAATACAGTCCTTCGTGCCTCTTGGGTATGGTAATTTCCATTTTATGCACTCATTCCAGTTATTTAGTCACTTGGCCTTTGGCCTCTTGTTCAACATCAATATCCTTACTGAAAACTGACTCAAAGTACTCACAGAGTTGTGAGGTCACACTGACTTTGCCTTTAATGTGGATGTTACAGTCACAGTGTAATGATCTCCCATCTTTCTCCTCTCTCTTTTCAAGTGACTAAAGAACTTACCACAACTTCTCATAAGTTCCTGAAAAATGCTTAATCAGCTCCACTTTAGGAATCTCACTTATCCACAGTACTTCCTGACTTTAAAAATGGACTTTCAGTACTGCCTGCTCAAGTTCTTTGCATATCTAGATACCTCTATCAAACAGCCATATTATTTTGTTAAGACACAAACATTTTTTTCTTCTTTTTAGGGGGGGTGCAGGGGATGGGAGTGGAAAGGGGAGAGGGAGAGTAAAAGTTCTAAATCCTATGGTTTTCTAAAAACCCCAAGTTTTCCAACCCTCTAGCCTAACCAACCTTGTTGGGAAGCTTCCTTAATTCCCCACAATTTGCTATATTACAAATGAAAGTTGATAGAAGTCTACATTTCATTTAAATGGTATCAATGTGGGACCACATTAGCTGAGGATCTTTTCTGCTCACAGTTCTACAATGCCTTCACAATTTAACAGAATCAAAAGTAAAAGATCTCTCTTTGCTGGTTCACTGGCAGTGTAGTGAAAAATGCTGCTCTCATTTCTGAGACCATTGGGATCTACCTTTGTTAGAAATGTTTGTTCTCAATTTTTTAACTAAGGACTGATCTTCCATATTGATCCACATTTCAGAAGTATTTTTCTCTTAACAACTGTAAAGATACCACATTCTATATTAAAATCTGTATGTCTTCATTATCCCATTTTCATGTAAGGGATACTGATCCAAATAAATTTATTTTATCTATCCTCCTTGCCATCCATAGTAATACATACCAAACCCTTCAGTCTTTGTGTCAGTTGTATTAGTTACTCAACCATACTTTGGTTAAACAAACAATACCTGGTTTCAAAGTATAAAGTAATTCCAGATTTTTCACATTTAGGCATAAGCCCTTGAGCTGCAGACCACAGTCAGTTCCAGGCCACACTAACTATGGCCTTTCATTATTTATACAATTTACCTTGAAAGTCACATAAATACTTGCTTTCCTTACATTTGCTACTCCATTCTGTCAAAATGGCAGCCCTTTTTCATCTAATTTTCACCCTTCTACTTCACAAAAATAGTTTACTTCACAAGACTACATGATTCTTACCCTCACTTTGTATTAAAGTAATTATTTGGGCCAAAGCCAGAACTCTAGTCTATCCACAGGGAAGGGACCCATTTCTGTGAATGCAGTCTAGGCTTGTATAATTGTTAATTCTGAATGTACCACACTCATTATATAAACAAATCTCAGCTGACATTACCTAGACATTTTTGTCTGAACTACATCAGATAGAATCTTAATCAGATGAAGAAAACAAAATAGCAAGTTTTAGCAACTCACACTCTACCAGAAGTACAGTTTTATATTTTATCCATAATTTATCTCCCAGTGCCTATTTGGACAAACAAAAGCACAACAGTCCTTTCCACCAAGTCATTAAATCAACCTTAGTGTAGAAAAGTTTTTAAAAAAAGATAATTGTAAATGCTTCATTATATGATGGTGCAACTCAAACCTCTTTTAATCATTGTATTTGTTGTTTGAAACATGGAAAAAGAGTTACAGTGGAGACAAGTGTGGATTCCTTTAACTTTTACAGGGTAAAAGGGAAAACATTCCTTTTAAAGGAAATACCAGTTAAATATAACATGAAAGTGAACCTAATTCCATATGCTTGCTTTAATGTGGTACATCAAAAGTGTTAATGGAGAACAAGTTGACTACATATAAAATGTATATTTACTGGCTCCTTACTTTTCTGAGAACAGGTTTTGAGCTGTGGTGTTGTTTTTTTTTTCTTAAGTTGCTTTTAAATTGCACGGAATTTCAAAATACAGCTCTGAGTGACTGTTTCACCCCCCTGAGATAGGAAGAGTATGTGGGCTGGGAATTGACATGTTTCTGGTTTCACCCTCTAACCCCTGTGTTTTAAATTGTTTACATTTCATGGTTGTGCATCTCTTGGCTAACAATATTTGGGGATGAACTCTGTTTTGCATTTGAGTGAAGAAGAATTCAATCAAACCTTCTGGAAAAAGCATATTCAAACAAGCTCTCATTTTAGAAGCTGCCACATAAATTAATCACAAGTCAGAAAGCAGGGATGTGCTGCACACTTTTCTAAGGACCTTCTGCCTTCTATTTAGCCTAAAGTGTTGGAATTCTACCCAAAGAACAAGAAGGAAGATCTTTCCTAAGAAGCAAGAGTTTGAAGTTGTACTGTAGAAACTTAAAGGAATATTTGGTCTAGGATATACTTTGCAATCTGACCTGAATATTGGTTTGCCTTATGATATTCACTTCAATTCCATGTTCATGGAACAGTGCTTAATTTTCTTGTAGGCTCAGGTTAGAATCTCTTCAAGTGCAGTAACTCTGACTGTGTGGCCTGAAATGAACTGCTGAGTATTGAGTGCAACTTTTTCATAGTTTACTTGTTCTGCTCCAATTACACACCAATCACTTTAAAGCTATTATTCTTTATATTACATTTTTTCCTAATTCTCCTTCCATCTCATGCTTCATCCAGAATGTACATCTAGAGCTTTAAAAGCTTAAACTAACAGATACACACATAGCTTGGCTTTAAGGCACTTAGTCTTGCATTAGCTTCCTATTTAGCATTTAAAAAAATTTAACTGAGTTCACTCGGGCAAATCTCAAGGGCAGAGGTTTTTTCCCCTGTCTTTTGCAGTTAGTGGGGTGTAAAATTCCTTCAGCTCATCAGCCAACACACTGACACTAGGAAACTGAGGAGAAAAACCCAACATTTTGCCTTTCTGAACTGGAAGCTGAAATTCCCCCAGGAAGACATATCTTGGCAAGATTTAAAAGAATTAATTCCTGGCTGCCATGAGGACTTCAACAGCTTGCACAGAGCATCTCTTTAAGAGAAAGAGCAGTTGGAGAAAGAATATCTGAAGGGACAGCCTTCAAAGTTGACATAATTTTCATGGATTTCTGCTTGAAATTTCTGCTGTATCATGGCAAGTTACAAGCTTTGCTATAAAGTCAAGGCTTCCTTTTCACTATCCATCAGACTTGAAAAAGTTCATCTTTCAATTATCTTTGAGCCAGTATGCAATTCATGCATGAAATCTAAAATCCTACTTAGAACTTAAATCATGTTGAAAAGAATAGCTCATACTGGAAACTAGACAAAAGACAAAATTAAACCTGTTAATAGCAACAAATGAAAAAAAGCAAATAACTTAGTAGAAGCAACTGAAGATCTTGTTTACATTGAAGTAAAAACTGACAGAGTCCAGTTGAGAAAGCTGGAACTTTAATTTTTCCAGAATGAAAGCTCTAATTAGGTAGCAGCCTAATTTGAAAACTAGGTTCAACTATTATTGCACATAAGAAATTATTCCTGTTTGTCATTTTAAGCCAAGAATGTGGTCATTTTGCATGCATGAGACTGGGACATAGAACAAGGGTAGAAAGACTTTTCCAGTACCAAGAGAGGACTGTGAAAGGCAGTGTACAGGACTCAGCATATTTCTATTTTGGAAAAGGTTATTGCAAATTAATGCATATAGAAGAAAGAATGAATTATGGCAGGGACTAAAGGGCACTGCAATTATAGGGACTTGGCAAGGCATTTTAACTCACTTTTAGACTCAATAAATCAAACCCCACTTTTTATCAGCAGCTACACATAAAATCTGAGAATTATTTTCAGAATATTTATACCTAACTTTGAAAAGCTTTCACCCAACATCTCCAATTTTTCAGTAACATGAGGAGAGTCCTCCCATCTGAACAACTCTCTGTATGTTTCTCAACCGGGTTGGTTTGGGTATTTTTTTGATAGCTCACTGCTTTTATTTTATATGCTGATTTTCACTGCCTGGTCAAAATGTATAACTATTTCAGAGCAACAATCAGTTTTTTAGAATGATGCAGGACATAGAAACACTGCTTAAAACTTGATCAGATTTCAATCCAAAACCAGTCCACTAAAGTGGCTGGCTGAGAATTGTGGGCTACTTGCTTTGACACACTAACCCGGGCAAGGACACCCAGTGTACTCGTTTCTGTAACAGACAGGTGGGGGATGAAGGCACTTTCCAATTATTTGAGTATGCAAACAACTGGCAATTCTGACAATATCCAGTAGATGGCAGATACCACATGCCATACAGTAAAGTTACAGAAATGCAAAAAGGCCCTCTGAAAAACACTCATAATAGTTAAGAAAAGTTAACCTGTCCTCATACATAATTCTTAATTATGTATAGTACTGAAGTAGGAATCTCAATGTAATTCACATGCAAAGCTGCAACACAAACCTAAAAGCTCTTTCAAACAATGGAAACCATTTTTTTCTCTTCTTTTCTTAAAACACAGTGGTTTTCAGTACAAGGCACAATTCACCATGTGCTTTCTCTGGGTAAAAAAAAAAAAAAAGCTAAAAAAATTGATAATATAATGATTTTATAAAACTTGGTATTCATTTTCTGGATTTTGTAATATTTGTAAAAGGATAATGAAACACATAAATTGTTAAGAAAACCCCCTAAAATTTCATTCAAATTATAAATTCACTTACTTTCAAGGGTCTAAAAGCATTAAAGTGATCTTTAGTGTTTGTAAAGCTGGCTCTTTAAAAAGAGGTACACAATCTTATGGAATGTGCCACAATGGGATATCTGTCACAATTTTTTTCCATTTAAAATGAAAACATAACTATTCTTAAATAGCTGGAGATGTAGACTAGGCTAAGGCAGGCAGAAGTAACTGATGAAATTATAACAGGAAGGTCACAGACTATAACTGTCCATGTCCAACCATGACTCATGACATTAATTGACATTTTAGATGTCTTTGTGCAATCAGGCTTCATAATTCTCAAATCCCACTTGACTCTCCATACCACCTGTCCGTATTCCCAACTGGAAAGACAGGATGAAGCCACTTTTTCTACATTTCTAGAACCTTCCAAAACCACTTTTGAATCCTGAATTTATGTCTGCATCTATAAGCACAAAACCCTGTAATAAAGGAAGTGTTTTACCAGTGTTTCTTAGCTTGTATTAATTTAAGCAAAATTATTTCTGAGGAAAAAATATCTAACTAATCAGTACTAGGAAAACAGGGCTTTTACCTTTTTTCAGCTGATGTGGTTTATGGCTTGTATTTACACTAATCAAGTTATTCCAGCTTAAAGTACCCTAATGAGCCTCTTGTCCTTCAGCAGAGGAAAACTGTTCTATGAATTTGCATAGATCAGATTATGCATTAGACTTCTAATACTGTCTTCATCAAGACTCTTCAAAGATCTGCTTTTATGTATCAGAATACAAAATTCATAACTCTTAACAGGGCTTGAAATCAGAAATTATGTGCTACTCTGTAGAAGTTCACCTTTGAGTCTATGAAATAAAAAACATTTTTGCAGGTACGGGTGATGAAAAAGTAAAATACATTAAATTTCTTGAGCCTAAGGGTTTTTGAGGAGGAGGCCTAAAAATAATTGTATGAATTCTTTTTTTTTTTGCCTTCTTTCTGCTTCTAAATATTCTTTCAGACCTATATAAGACTATTTTTAAAGAAACAACTTTCCCAGTTTCAAGAACAGAGCTTTTGATGTTTCTAAGCTGCTAGAGGCTAAAAAAAGTCAAATTTGAATAAAGTAAAGCATGTGTTTTCCTTGGTGAGAAATACAATGATACGTTCTTTTGCTCAGCAAACTGAAGTCAATGATAAATCTCATTTATTTTTAATAAGCAAGATTCCTTATTTTCAACATGACTGTAAATAATTAGCCCAGCAACAAAGTAACTTCAGGGTGCTGACGTTTCACAAACATCCAGTGTTGCAAGCAAAGAATGCTTTTTTTAATAAATAGGACTACTGAAGGAATATAATCAAAATTGCTTAAGCAATTACGAAATTATGAAAACTAAGAAGCTCTTCACTTTTGATCAGTTCAAAGGGATCAAAAGAGAACAATGCTTAGTATTCCTCAACAGCCTCCTGTAGTTTCTGAGATGACAAACCCATCATTGTACGCCCAGGTCAGTTCTTCCCCTCTGTTTTCTTCTCTCTAGAAGTCCAAACTACATTGATAATTTATACCAACTGGCATCACTGTATGTGACGTGAGGATACCTGGCACTGAAAACTGAAGCACAATTGCTAAGCTATTTTAAACACAATAGACAGTTGGCAAGATAATAATTAATTTTCAGTCGCTAACAGCTCAGAGTTCCTCCCAAGAAGAAGGGAAGAGGTGACAATCACAATTAAATTACAGCTCTCTGAGCCTTACATCTCCTCTCTCTCTCTTGTGAGCTGGGAAAGAAATAACATGTAACATTTTCAAAGTAAATATCGACAATGAGAGGTATTCCTTTGAAAGTGTAACACACAGTTCATTACCTCTAAGTGATATCAATCTCAGACACCACATGTGAGAATACACTTTCCCAAGGTCAGACTCTTTGTAACATTTTCTGCCGAACTGCATCTCAGGCTGATAGCTGCATATGCATATTTTATTCTAAAATAAAGGAAGTAATTCAAATACCGCGAGCTTCTGCTCAAGCTGTCTGACTGAAAAGGGGAACCACGGGCTACTCAAAATACCTGCTAGATGATAGAAATGCAAGGTAAAAATGTCCAGGATGTGTTCTGGTTGCCAGCATGACGTGCCACAGCAGCCACCACCAAAGCCAAGAAGCGAGGGGCTTGGCACCACAGACCCCATGAGGAGGAGCTGCTCCTGCAGCACTGCTCCTCAGGGACACGGGGACTCTCCCCAGGCCACCAGGAGCTCCAAGATGACTCAAGGCATCAGTGTACAAAAAACTTCTGATATTATGGACAATGAATGACAAAAATGTGCAAATTATGAGCGCACATGCAAGGGAGTGTGAGAGAGAAAAATTACCAGGTGCATTCAATTCCACATTGCCTGTAATCATTCCAAATAAATGAAACAGAATTAATATGCTCATAATGTAACATGTAATTTATTACTGTGAAATAGATGCACGGAAAAAGAACTAGTCTTAGGACTTTGAAAACAATAAATGCTGAATTATTTAAAAATATTTCTGAAATATCAACAAGAAGTATAGAAATATCACAGGCTAATTACCTTCAAAAATGCCATTTGGAAAAGCAGATCTTTCACTGTAGATGAAACATCTTTGATAAAAAAAAAGCCCCTGCATCTGTTCTGAAAATTAATGTGGTTGTAAAATACCCCAAATTCTCCTTTATCTTTCATGCTTTTCATGCCTGCTTCAGCATATTTGAAACATTGAAAAGGTCTGTGTATGTATAAGCTCTCACTTGGCATTACTTCTGATTAGTTTTATATACAGTAATCAAAACTAATTGCAACTGTTCCTTAAACAACATTATTAAGGTATTCTTGCAGGCCGTGGTGCCCTACATGTTTTAAGTGGCCTAGAAGAACATAGAGAGATGTTTTTCATGGCTTTAACAGTCTCCATTCTGCTAACAGTAAGGACACAATAACAGAGCTGGAAACAATTTATTGGCTGAGAGCAAGTCTGACTAAAAATGCTTTTTTTTGTAGATAGGCAAATTACTCACAATTTCAAAGTCAAATTTGGCAAAGAATTCTGGCAGAATGAAAATCCTGGGATAGCTTTTTGACTTTTAACAAAATGTTACAACCTTTTGTTCTGGAAAAGGATTTTCATTTCAAGATTGACCTACTTTAAAAAAAGCTGCAAGAAATATTGTTGAACTGAGAGCCATTTTTTTCAACTAAAACAAAATTCTTTTTTGACAATACAGCCTCCATACCTAAACACTCCTATTTTGTACTCTGCTATACAGAAACTCCCTTGCAATGGCTGACAATATAGGAAGAGAAGGCAAAAGACCTGGTAGCAAATTATTTTGTGCCTATATACTGTCATAAACCTTGTTAATATTATGATTTCATTTTCTTCCTCCAAACGTAGCAAATTTTGTACTCCAGTACAGTTCTCTGTTCCAATCCAATGCTTATTGAAGTCTTTGATTTACTACTATGTCAACAATATGGGTACATATTGTTATTAAAAAAAAGTGATGACTCCTTATGGTCAGAGATAAATGTTGTTGCTGCTTACATTAACCTTTATTATGCCTATATAAATCAATGGTTTCCAGCATAAGCTTTCCAGAGACATAGTTAAATAAAATTCTGTTTATACAGCTACACAATGAATTTTACTTGAGAAGCACACTATTTTTATTGTCTGGAATTAAGATAGAAACTAAAAAAGTAAGAAATTCCTGAGAAAATCTGAAATATAGCGCCTCGTTTTAAGCTAAATACAATGGATCTCTTTTAGAAAAGGGCAGACTTTCTTGAATGTCAGCTGACACATGGTTCATTTAACTCAAATTTCTATTTACATCTCAAAATCAAGGCCAAGTTTTATTCCTGTAGTTTAGTTTGAGCTCCTGTTCATGAGGAAAATTCACACCTGACATGCACAAATGCCTTCCAACAGCTTCCAAACATGTTTAAAAATTATTTTTTTCTGGTTTAACTGAAGGATATACTAATAAAAAATATTGCATTTGCAAAGTCAAACACTAAAAATTTTAGGAAATGTCAGAATTATGCCCATTTGTCCCACTTTAATTCACCCTGCTTATATGCTCTTCTAGGAATTACTGCATTGTCACGCCTTAGAGCCAGGTTTTCCAAACCATAAGTGATAGGCACAGGATGCATTACCAGGATGTACTCTCACTACAAACCCCACAACACAGACATTTTCACAAGGACAAAACCACTTTCATACAAACCTAAGTTAACTGAGAGTCGTGTAACAGGACAATCACAGAACTGGGAGGTCTCTACCCACAGAACAACTTCCCAGAGTGAGAAGGAAGGAATCCCACTTCACAGCACATGTGCATGTCCTGATTGCTCTTAGGAAGTTTAGGAGAACTGCTTGCCAGAGTTTCTTCTCTCTTTCTGTTTGTACAGGCTGACATATGGCAGAGGTGTGCACGCGGCAGAATCCTTTATGCACCTATTTCTGCATACTTTGAATTGCATTCTGGGACACTATGAAATCAAAAGAACTATAAAATTCAAAACAGGACTGGTATGAATGATGGATATTTATGAGACTGCAAAAATAGCTATACATATATTGATGCTCTGTAGAACAGTAGAGAGATTCAATGTGCTCTATTTCAGTTTTCTGATCCTGCTCACTGTGAATTACCACAGGAAATTCTGTGTGCACAGAAACTCCATGATCGAGCTCTGTCCTCAGGTTTGGGATCTTTGTCCTCCCATCTCAAACTTCAAAGAGAAATGTGCTTGAGTTTTTAAGTTAATTTTTATTGCAATTACTCTAAGCAAAAAATGTTCAAGAGATATGAAATTAGTTTTACTGACACTCCTAGGCTTCAAATTTATAACTATCCATTCTATGTCCTTGTAGCTTTATACCTCATGTATTTAGTCAATAATAACATTAAAATCACCCTTGAAACAGTTCACTGAAAACATCCAAATAATAGATGATAATAAAACACAGATTCCTTCATAGTGGCATATATCTTTCCTAAATAAAAACAACTCATAATAGTTTCTTGTATTAGGTTTTCTATAAAGTCAAAATAAAAGTGAAGATACCATTAACAGGTGATAATTGTGAGCAGCAGTTTAATGAATGTTTTGAATGTGAAAATATTTAGTATTTCTGGGTTTTGTTATTAATGGAGCTGAATTTAAATAAGTATTACCATCTTTCAAGGAACAACAGCATTCTTCATTCATAATTTAAATATTCAAGGGAGCCATAA
This sequence comes from Irena cyanogastra, assembly GCA_013397155.1. Classification (NCBI taxonomy): domain Eukaryota; kingdom Metazoa; phylum Chordata; class Aves; order Passeriformes; family Irenidae; genus Irena; species Irena cyanogastra. The sequence goes on along the minus strand of VWZV01009915.1, from coordinate 388,090 downwards.
TTAAGAAAAATCAATCCACTTTCTCACTGCTGAATTTGGAGCCACTTCAAAGTCACTGGGACAAAGTTTATGAAACATCTACCTCCCTTAATACAAATTACTTTCAAGTGTTACTTTTATTCCTCCAATGGCTAATAGCACTCTTTGTCTTCTCAGAAATCAGAAGCAGCGTATGTGACAAGTAATGTAAGAAAGTCTTCACACGGAAGCCAGAGGTACATTTGTATCACTTTGTGAGTTGGTCCATGGAGGGTGGCACTCTGTGTGAGCCAGCAAGCACAATGCCATGGTGGTTGTGCTGGTGCACTGTTTGTTTCAGTTGCAGAGAGATCAAAAAAATTTTTTTTTCAATCAAGTACTCTTTTTTCCAAGCACAATAAATCTAAGGTACAACATACAACTCTGTATAAGAAAGCTACACAACACATGTTGGAATCAACAGTACTCGAGAAATACAATTTTAAGAAAAATGTGCTTAGCACTTACAAGTGATGTTTACTAATGTGATCTCTTTCAATGATTCAGAAGAAATTACTAAGGTAGCTATTAAGATCTACTGAATCATTCATGGAACATGCTAAGCACAATTCCCTGGTAATGCAAGCTGATTTGAACAGATTAAATTTTAAATTCAAAGTGCATGTGAGCTGTAAAAGAAATTACTCAGTGTCACTGAAGCTTGACTTTCTATAGAAAATACCAGAAGCTCATCCTTTATTTATTTTTACAATCTGGGGAGTAGGGATGAGGAGGAGGAAAACAAACCAAGACGGCAAAAGAAAATTGAGACACCAGTAAGCAGTGAACGTGTTTTCATAATTAAATGGTGCTCAAAGAATAAAATCCAGCTGCATACAGAAATAGATACACGAATATATCGTCTTTCACTTAAATACAAAGATATCCTTAGGTAGAAACTAAGCTTCTCAAACCTCTGTGGGAGGGACCATTATATATTATAGAGACCATTATACAGTGCATGTATATTTAATATACCATCAACTTTTCAGATTTTTTTTAAATTCTACTCTGTAAAAAAGTATTGCATATTATAGGCATATTTAATACACAAGGAAGACATTGTTATTTTATGGAGATGTCTCTTCAAAGAGAGAAAAAATATCAGCATAGCTTCTGAGCTATTCATATCTACCTGGTTAATGCATCTTAAAGGAGAATAACAAGAAAGGAGATTACATGCTCCTAAATTTCTTATCCTGAGCATCTGTATTCCTCTTTGTACATTACTCTTGACATGCTGAATTCATTTGTGGCCTTGAAATGTTCTACTTCAAAGATGTAAGATATTGAATCCTTCTATGCAATATCTTCGATATGCAGAAATCTTGCCCCACAATAACATTATTTCATAATTCCAGATAACACTCAGCAGTAAACACAAAGGTTCATACATTGATGAGTTAACACCTCCACAGTCTTAAGAATTCATTTGCAAGAGCCTATTACCAAAGTCTATCATCAAAGTTTTCCTATGGGGCGTTCTGCCTCATTAGTAATATGTCTGACACTTAAATTTATAATCTTCAGGCCAAACTATAGCATTTGCACCTTTAAATTAAGCAATAAGCTCCCCCAAATCAATCAATCAATCAATACTACTGGATAGCAGCTGCTTCACAGTAAATTACACGTTTCTAGTGCTGCCACACATTTTAGAGTGAAAATTTGTATCACTTTGCATCTTACTGTATGCAAAAGAGCAGGAATGAAATATGAAGAATAATAATAGGCCAGAAAAGAACAGCAAACAGGAATAACGTACATAAAAGGAAAGGCAAAAGCCATTTTTTGTTATCTCATGACTTGATCTTGAAGGATATACCTGGAAGATAATATACTCACACATTCCAGAAGAAGAGAAGAGAAAGGAGAGAGAGGAGAGAGAGGAGAGAAGATCACTGAGCACAATAGGTTAAAATCCTTAACTAGCCTTGCAAATTTTAATCCATATTTTTACTTCTGATGGCCTTCACAAGGGGCAGGGAGTTACTCAACAAGATCATGCCGTGGCAGTCCAGACACACAAAACAAGAAATGCAAAAGCTGTAACAAGCATGGGACAGTGATTTGCCAGCTCAGTTGGAGGCTGGAAGGAAAGCCTGATGATTTATGTTCAGTCTTTCTTGATCAGAGTCAGACTGTATTGATTGTGGGGGCTGGGGTGAGCCCATTAGATTTATCTGCTTTTTGGTGCTGTGGTTCCCTGAGCCCTCTGCCATTTTAGAAGCACTGTACAGTATCCATAGGGCAGAAATGCCATTCCTGCTCTCAGCTCTGCTTCTCCTGAGCCTGGCCACCAGTTTCTTTTGATCAGGGGGCTTCCAAAGTCACCTGCAATGCTCTCATTTTCAGATACAATTTCTATCTCCTCTCTGGAGTCTGCTGCAAATCCTAATTTGACTCTGATTTGGAATGCAAATTTTGGGATCACTGTACCAAAAGATGTTATCACCACATTGTCTAAGTTAATGTACATATGCATATAGGCATCAACTTTGATTCAGGACATGACTATGTATTTTTTAGAATTAAAAAGAACTCACAGAACCTGGGCATTTATTTAGTCTTAGACAAGAAAACCAGTGGGTATGCTAAGTGGTATTTATTCAACAAATGCTTGTTCATTAAAACTATAATTTTCAGTATCAGCTAACTTTTTATGTTATTTATTTGCCATTTCCAGGCCTTATATGCTTCTTCACTTATCCAAGCACTGTTCTGCTGATTATACTGAAAATTGCAGATAACAAAACCTCACTTTAGCTGACTGTACGTGTACATTAAAAATGCATTCTTACAAAATGCTGGGTAATCTCCTTCAGTCCCTACCGAACTGTTAGGATAATGAGATTCACTAAACTCAGCAGGTTTAATTACAAAAAAAAAAAAAGTTCTGGCCCACAAAGTTCTTTTTTTTCATCTCTGCTTTGTCATCATTTAAGTGAGTACATGGCCACCTACTTGTGTTCTAGAGTACCTGCACAGGACCTTTGGAATACATGGAAAGGTCATGCAAGCAACTACACTTCAGGTATCTGCAATGTCAGAAAATACACCTGTTACTTTTTTTCTCCTCATTCTTTGCATTCCTATTGGTTGACATTGACAAGATAAGATGTCCAAAATATTTTATGACAGGTAAACGTAAATTATGTGTTAGGAAACGCAGGGAGGGGAGCCTGGCAGAGCTCTCACTGTAGGACACAAAAATACAGACACTGGCAAAACAAAGCAGAGCACCTCTCTGCCCAGAGGTTTGTTTTTGAATGCTACATCACCTTGTAAATCAGTTTAATTCAATAAATATGTCTCAGTCCCTTAATGTATAAATTGTCACCCAATGAGAAAAGAAGCAAAACTAGGGGGACATATACAGTTGACATTCCAAAAATTAAGTATACAAAAATAAGTTATACATCCCAAAAATTAAGTTATACATTATGTTATACATAACATAACATATTACATATGTTATATATAATTAAGTTATACATTTATGGATTAATCAGTTCACTCTTCATAAAAGGAAAGACATTACAGCAGCACTGCCAGAGTGAGATTTTTTATGTTATAATAATGGGCTTGGAAGTTAAGAGAATCACACCTAATTATCCATGTTTTGGAGGGACAGTTTCTCCATGGCCACAATCAAAAAGCCATAGCTGAAGAGAACTCTCCGCTATTTCATTACAACAACAACAAAAAGGAGGTTCAAGACACTGGTTTTCCAATGTTTTCTGCTAGTACAACATTCAGCACTGTTCATGGCCTGAAACAAGGCTTCACACAGCACTGATAAATCTAGCACAAGGCTCTCACGTTGGCACAGGGAATAGTGAGAGATTGCCCATGGATTTGCAGTGGGAGAAAGGGAACGTGGTGACCACTGACCATCAGTCACTGCCTCAGGAGGAAAAGGACACTCCTTGATGGTAAACTATGGCAGGCATTAGGACAGGATGTAAGAAAAAGAAAGGAAAAAGAAAATACTACCAAATTAAGAATTCTAATATATATTAATGAACAGAGAAGTGAGCTAATAATAGGCCAGTTCCCAGAAGTTCTGTCACATTATAAGGATTCCAGTATGGTGCCTGCAGCTCTGCTCTGACTTGCTGAAACTGTTTTTTTCTTTAAATATAAGGGGACAGAATGAGCAGGAAGGGGAAATAAAGGCCAAGAAAACATAAATACGAAGTCACCAATATACAGCAGAGATAAAAAAGTGAGCAGCTGTGAAAGTAAAATACAGTGTGTACACATTTTAAGAAGTAAATTCTTTCAAGAGAGCAAACATTTAAAATTAACCATAAGTTCAGCAGATCTAATGGATGCCATGTCTGTCAAGTATATTCCATCACTGAAGTTCTTTAATGACCAAGCAGATGACATTACAATGTCCCACTATGTACTGTAGTGAAATACAAACAATTCTCAATTAGATAAGGTAAAAAATGGGCTAAGAAACACAAATATAAAGTATTAGGACATCTCACATGTCACACCCATTCCAGCTTGAGCAAATTAAACCCATTTGTGTTGAGGTCCTTATGTCTAGGGACTATACCTTGATAAACAAATTGGAGCCAAGAAGAGAAGGACTGAGCCAAGGATGGTGTATTTAATGGTCTGAGGACTGGAAGTGGCTCGGGGGCAAAACACCTTCACACACTGCCAGTCCTGAAAGGAGGGTGAGAAGGCATCTCCCTAGAAGAGGAAGGTAGCATAAACACACTGCAGAAGAAGAGTCAAAGGAGACTCCCTGTGCCCATTTTCCACACAAGAGATATTCTTTGCAATAGAAGGGGTCAGAGGAAAATTTATGCAAATATCCAAGTTTTTAAAATATGTTACATATAAAGATGAACAATTTATTTTAAATTCCACAGTGACTTTTCCAGAGGACACAATAAACACTCCACAAAACTCATGCTCGGCCATCCTGCTGTTTAGTGGTTTAAGCATAAAAACAGCCCTTTCATTAGCCTGCACTGCCAACTGTAACTTCAAATGCTGTAGTTATGATCTCCATTATCAGATGTAAGACCTGGAAATTTCCTTGCTGTTATTGTGACCTCGGGTTTCCAGTATTCCCTTTTAACTTAAGTCAGCTACTGTAACAATACTGAGAGCTTACTTACAGCAAGGACTACTGTACTTTCCACATCACTTGTATTTCATTTTTAATTTTGAAGGCCATTAAAACAACACTCATCTTCTGTGGCTCAGGAACACATTCTAGCTAGGTCAAATGATCTCTTTTATCATACAAAGCAGACACTGTAGATAAATCAAGTCCTTCCTGTCTGTTTAAGATGCAGCTCACATTGACAGCTAAGCACTGATCTGGAGATCTAAAGATTTAGAAACCAGGCTTATTTTTTAGTCTCTCCCTCTCACACAAAGTGAATTAGATATTAAGGTTTTAATCAGGTGTTTATTCAGTGCAAGTGGATTGTTTGGCTTTGTGAAATGGAGGGTGCTTCTTCATGTTTGAAAAATTAGAAGAAGGCAAAAGGAAGCAAGTTTTATGTATGATTTATGATTTGTGTTTCCTATTTCTTGAAGAATGCTACTTTGAATCACTGGATGCTGGTTTTGTACAACTATGTATTGCCAAAACAGTTTCCAGAGCTAAAGAATAAACCTTGTTGTGCAGCACTATAAAATTTATGTAAAAAAAATCAATGGACTCTGAGCACTACTGGTGACATGAATAACTATTAAGACAGACAAAAAATCCTAAATTCAAAGACTCAAGATTTTATTTAAATGGTCTTTGACATTAACTGCAATTTGGTGAGCATTCATTGAGTGTATTATCTTGGTCAGACGAAATAATTACAGGAAACCATATTAACCAGGCAGATTTTTAAAGGTTGTTTCTTTTGTTGCTTGAACTATCCATTTAGCCTACTCATCACTGCCAGCATTCTGAAATATTCTTTGCTATTTCATGCATGTCTTTCACCTTATTATAGTTTCAGCTTCCTCTTTCATGCTTTAACTCACTTAACCAGTAAAAACAGGATTGTTCCATGCTCCCTTTGTAGCTCTTCACTGGCTTTTGTTTTTCAGTCATGCCTGTTTTCATGGGCATCTATGCAGTGCTCAAGAGGAAATTTGGTATGTGTACACAGGAGTTAGGCTAATGCTAATATGATTCTGAGAATGTCTGTAAAACAGCTAGAAAGCTTATTACTGTGCTCTTTCTTTGTTGCATTTTTTTCTTTTTAAATTTTTTTTTCTATCATGACGTTCAGTATTTGGATTTGTTACTTCCCCATGCTGTTTGATTATTAGCTTCTTCTAGAGTGTGCTTCATATTTCACAAGTTTAAAAAGAAGAAATGAAGGTATGCATTTCTAATATGACAACTGGAAGAGGATAGCTATAATACAAGCAGAGCAGAAACTTGTAAATCAAGCACAAGGATGTGCTGTTTTCATTTTCAATGGCAGTTGTCACATGGGTTACACACAGCCCATTACTTTTCCAAAACTGAGAATTTTTATTTTTGCCAAATCTCACACAAGCAAAGATACCTGGGGTAATTATACATTTTCACCAGACATCATTCATTTGCTACAATCCTTCAAACCCTATTCTTAATAAAAGACAAACAAGCAAAGCACATCCTTGATCTTCACTAGGGCTTGTGATCAGCACTATAATAGAGTTATAAAAAAGAGGTATCCCTTGGGAAGTGGATGTGCGTGAAAATGAGCTTTTACAAAGGCAGAAATGTCCAAGTTTCTTCCACAGTTTAGAGGTATGCAACTGATTCAAACTGAAAACAAAATAAAAAACATCTTAGAAATTAAAACAAAAGTCAAATCCTTCATTTTTAATTGAGTAGAGAAAAAAACCTACTTGTATGCTGCAGGAGCATACCTTGAAATACTGATGGAGAACCCCTCCATCTCAGACTTCATTTGCAGGTTGGAAGAGCCCCAGACTGACAGCACAAGTTTGTTTTGTAAAAGTAAAACCTGTAGGATCTTCCATATATACTCTATAGGCTCTGTAAAAATCAGACCATGTTCTGTTACTTACTGAGCTTGTGGTCACACTATGATTTTCAAGATTCTATGTACTTGCACTAGTCCATTAAAAAAACCCAACACAAACACTCAATACTTCTGAGGGCCCAGGCACCTAATCAGAGTCAAATCCTCTTGTCCTGGANATCAATGGCTTTCTCTGAATTCTTTCCAACTTTCTGGTGCCAGCTTGTCCAAGATTCAAATCTACTCCTTGCAGCACTGCAAAATGAAAGGACAGCTTGCTCCTAAGATCTATGTATATTAATAGAGGATGATCCAGTAGGAAACCTATTAGGCTGGGCCTAGTTCCTGAAAAATTGGCCAACAAAATGCCAAGTATAACTTACATTTGAATTCTGATACATAAACTCTCTAATTAGAAAATATGAGGTGTTCAAATGTTCCACTTACACCAATGATAAATAAATAAAAGAAAATAAGTTAACAGCAATGAATTACAGTATATAATGCTGCATCACAAAGATTTCTGTCAGCAAAATGCTGATTCTCTTTCACAGACCTTTTCAGATGAACAGCACAAATCCTTAAAGGAATCAGCTAGAAGCCTCTGACTATCATAAAAAAATGACCACATGCTTCCATCCCAATTGTTAACTGTGTCCCATCCCTTACACTTCATCTTCTTTTGAAGCCTTTACCTTGTCAGAAATCTACGTGGCTATGCTTTTCCATGCTTGGCAGGGAGCTGACTATAGTAGTAGTTCAGGTGAATCCCAAGAGAACATGTGGCAGCTGAGCTGAAGCTACATTAGATTGTAAGACAATGCAGGTTGGCTGCTGTTAATTTGAATTTTTTGTTAATAATTTAAGCAGTAAGCTCTATCCTGCAAATGTTAGGTACAGAAATGGACAGGCACTGAGTGAGCACCTGTGAAGTTGTGATGTTGAGAACATACAGTGTTGAGCCTTGACATTTTCTGAGAGAATGACAGAAATAATGTGATTTGTACAGCAGGTCACTACGGCCTTCCTTCCACACTTATCTTTGGCAGCATCAAGGCCATGAGGCANCCAAGTTTCTTCCACAGTTTAGAGGTATGCAACTGATTCAAACTGAAAACAAAATAAAAAACATCTTAGAAATTAAAACAAAAGTCAAATCCTTCATTTTTAATTGAGTAGAGAAAAAAACCTACTTGTATGCTGCAGGAGCATACCTTGAAATACTGATGGAGAACCCCTCCATCTCAGACTTCATTTGCAGGTTGGAAGAGCCCCAGACTGACAGCACAAGTTTGTTTTGTAAAAGTAAAACCTGTAGGATCTTCCATATATACTCTATAGGCTCTGTAAAAATCAGACCATGTTCTGTTACTTACTGAGCTTGTGGTCACACTATGATTTTCAAGATTCTATGTACTTGCACTAGTCCATTAAAAAAACCCAACACAAACACTCAATACTTCTGAGGGCCCAGGCACCTAATCAGAGTCAAATCCTCTTGTCCTGGAGGTGTTTAATAGCTGCACAAAGCATTTAATTTTTTTTTTCTGATCAAGAGTTGGACAGTTTGAGGGACTCCAGCTTCCAGTTTCCAACTGAGTGCTTAAAACTCCACTACATTGGCTGTCTAGTCATTTGACATTTGTGAATTATGCAGCAGGCAATCACAGTGCACACTGAGTGGCTAATCTACCATGAACTTCACTCTCAGAATCTGTGAGAGGAAAGAAGTGTGAAACAGCAATGGGCATGAGAATACAACTATAAATTAAGTAACATTAAACTGAATATACAAAGTAACATGGACAAGGACACTGCCTCCTGCAATCCTACTGCTTTCTAGCAAGCTGTTTCTGCAGACTTGGGAAGCAGTGATGTGCTCCACAGGGTTTGGCACTGGCTTTTTTTTTTTTTNTGGGCCTAGTTCCTGAAAAATTGGCCAACAAAATGCCAAGTATAACTTACATTTGAATTCTGATACATAAACTCTCTAATTAGAAAATATGAGGTGTTCAAATGTTCCACTTACACCAATGATAAATAAATAAAAGAAAATAAGTTAACAGCAATGAATTACAGTATATAATGCTGCATCACAAAGATTTCTGTCAGCAAAATGCTGATTCTCTTTCACAGACCTTTTCAGATGAACAGCACAAATCCTTAAAGGAATCAGCTAGAAGCCTCTGACTATCATAAAAAAATGACCACATGCTTCCATCCCAATTGTTAACTGTGTCCCATCCCTTACACTTCATCTTCTTTTGAAGCCTTTACCTTGTCAGAAATCTACGTGGCTATGCTTTTCCATGCTTGGCAGGGAGCTGACTATAGTAGTAGTTCAGGTGAATCCCAAGAGAACATGTGGCAGCTGAGCTGAAGCTACATTAGATTGTAAGACAATGCAGGTTGGCTGCTGTTAATTTGAATTTTTTGTTAATAATTTAAGCAGTAAGCTCTATCCTGCAAATGTTAGGTACAGAAATGGACAGGCACTGAGTGAGCACCTGTGAAGTTGTGATGTTGAGAACATACAGTGTTGAGCCTTGACATTTTCTGAGAGAATGACAGAAATAATGTGATTTGTACAGCAGGTCACTACGGCCTTCCTTCCACACTTATCTTTGGCAGCATCAAGGCCATGAGGCAATATGGAAAAAAAAATCTCTCAATGCCAGCCTATGGTGGAAACAAGTAGAGGAAGAAAGGCAATACCACAGCACTCTCACTTGTCCTGATGAACATGCAGGATGTGGAATGACAAGAGAGGTTCCTAGAGAGAGGCAAGAGCTGTCTTCTTTCCTTTCCTCTGCTATGCACATCACAGAAAGGAAGCACTGCAGTTTTGATCTGGGTGCTTCCAAGCCGAAAAAAGACTTTTTGGATGTTGGTATAGATGCAGGCATCCATCTATCCATTTATCAGGACAATCTGTCCTTCCTGTAATCTCAGTCGAGCAAACCACTCTTTCCAATAATGTCAAGCAAGTGTTGAAGTTAACTATGTGTATAGGTCTTGCTGAATTCAATGTTAAGCACACAATTAAATGCCTTGCTGGCACTAGATGTAAGCCTTCCTGAGGCCACAGCAAGGGGTGCAGATGCTCCTGGAGCATAATAGCAACTACAGAGCAGATTTCCTTGCTGCAAACAGCTTTGGGAAGTACTCTTTCCCTTTATCCTCAAAGCAAATCCGTGCTGTTTACGCAGCTTTTCAAAGAGAGAAGATTAGTTCTTGTATTTACAATATAGCTAAAAATTTTAAGCAGTGGGCACAAGATTATATTTGAGGTAACATGCAGCAGCTAGATTATACTGAGATGCTTGGGCAGGAAAGTAATTCTTTTATTTGGTAAAAAAAAATGAATAGCTATAAGCATAGATCAATCTCCTCTAAGACGGGGAAAAAATTAGAATTCTGCAAAGATCTCCCATAAACAGTTACCTTGCCATTATACCACGGCCAAGAAGCCAACTTTCTATTCTACCCACAAACATAACTCATCTCAAGCTGTAGGCTGGATGTCTTGTGTATTTACCTAATCACACAAATGTGACTGAACATCTCCATCACTGTAAAAAACTTCTTAAATATCACCACTCTACCACTCTTGTTGCATATGACAGCAACCATAATGCCTTTATTCTTTAAGAGAATGAATAAAACATGCTGTTTATTGAAGTGACATAGGGACAGACTGTCTCGGGCACTCAAGTGAAAAGATGACCAGCATAGGAAAAATGAACATCACATTAATGGTTTATTAACTCCCTTGAGAGTGTTTCACAAGCCACTAGTCAAAACTCCTCATTACTAATTCAGAATTTTTCTCGCAGTTGCCTGAAATATACAAGTCCCAAAATACACAACAAATGCTTACCTTTTCCCTATCCATTCTTAGTCCTTATTCTTTCTTTAAAATGTATATAAGATCTCTTGTTTCAGATACATATTCTTATTGTATCACACCACACCAGCTACAAGGTGTAGCTCACTTTCTTTATAATTGCATAATTAGGCATAATAATTAGGCATAATAAAGCCATGGAATAGATTGCATAAAATTTGTGCAGGATGTTTTTATACTACTCATACTGTATTATTTACTTCTATATAACACAAATATATACATGAGTATGATTTAGGTAAATACAGAATCCATGCCTATGCTCCTTTAAATAAGATGAGGCAATTTCCAAGGGTCATTTACATACTGTGTATGAAAAGCATACTTATTTTATGAAAGGAAATAATTTATGCTCTTTTACCCAGAGTAGTTGGAAAGAATGCTTTACTATGCAGAGGAAAGGTGTGTTTTCCCCAGTTTTTAGAGGCAACTGGTATCTTTAATTAGATATCTGACCTTTAAAATTTTATTTCTTTTCCCTAGCTGCATCAGGTGCACACCACTCCCATAATTACTTTGCCCTGCAGACAGCTCATTTATTTTGTCCTTGATCAGTCACAGCTACAAATAACAACCAGAACAGTGCAAGTAACAAGTGGTGAAAAAATATGTATGCAAAATTTAGAGGAATTATGCTGGTGAATTTGATTTGATTTTTAAATGTCTTCAACATTGAGTTGAAGTGGTGCACCCCTTTATATTCCAGTCATACATGTGAGGGTTGTCTGGCAGGGTAAGAAGGACATGCTAATCCTTACTTTCTCCCATATCTTCTTAATAATTAGGGAAGTATTAGATGCACACTTAGCTATTGGAGTAGTTTGATGAGACATAATTCAGGATCTAATTAAAAAAATAAATCTTGATGCATTAGTTTGCTTTTTTCATTCTTTATACTCTATGGGATTGGCATAGAAATGTATCACTCAAAGTATACTGACCCACGATAATTCACTACAAAAAACCCTTTTTTTTCCTGAGGTGAAACCTTTTAGAAAGCAGAACCATACAAATCTCTGCCTATTCACATTGCATTTGCTGAAACATCAGTTAATACAAACTGAAGGCAAATAGGCTAAGAATATGTTTAAGAAGAAGTAAGGCAAAATATGTTTTTTAGTCAGTAAAACATGAAATTATAGAAGGTACAGGAAAATAAAACTTCTTAAATTACAGAGCTACTGGAAATGAAACAGCTTTTAGAACTCCTTTGAAGGCATCCACTGAGGAGCAAATTCTTAAAGGCACCACAAAGCATCCAGAAGAAACCAATTACAGCTAGAGCAAGAAAATCTCATTCCAACGAGTCATTGCTTTACTGCCTGGGAGAAGGGATACTGTGCTTTAGAAAGAACATCGGCGTTTGCGTTTCCCTACCTAAGACAACAAGCGGCTCTCCAGAATCAGAAAACCATTTTCTCAGCTGAACTTCCTCCTGGTGCTTTTACGGAGCTGGAGCCCAAGGTGGCAGTGTTAGCTTCTGGGATTGCCCTCTGCATCCCAGGAGGGAGACAGAAGCACCACCAGACCGTGCTCGGCAACCTCCCACCAACTGCCTGAGATAAGGGAGGTGACTCGCGGTGACTGCCTCTGCAGGGAGGTGACTTGTCCCTCCGATAAAGCAAGAGGCATATTTTCTCAGAAAGAATTCTGGTCTCACTAATAATTTTTCAGAAGACAGGCCCATTAGAAAACTCAAGGTAATTATTAGGCTGGGTAGCATTTCGAACAAAGAATGAGGCAAGGCAGCATGGAGTGGGGAGAAAGATAAAGCCCATTTTCCTAAAAGCAAGCTTGGTCCTGTATTTAAATAAAGCTGTCATTTATTTTCTTAAAAAGATGTCATTATCTTGTTAACAAGCTTACACAATGGGTAAAGAAGAATAAAAACACCTTTAAAGTCCACAGATACAACTGTGAAGCAGCAAGATTACTTTTTATAAACAGGCACTTTCAAGTAAATCTGCCTGAACTTGGCATTGTTTTTCCATTCAAACTTTAATAAAGAATCAGGCACTGTGTTCTTGCTCTATTTGACTCAAAAGTTTTTAAAAATTATTTTAATAACGTGCAGCATCTTTTTTGTTTGTTTCTTTGCTTGTTTATGGTGTTCATAGTGTGGAAAGAGATGAAAAGCCTGGTCTGTAAACCATCACAGTATATATCATCAGCTGCACTAAACAAGCCAAGACAGACCAAGCAAAATTCAAAAGATAGCTCAGCATCACAAGAAAGCTTGAAAACAGAACTCAGGAGCTACTCTGTTTGACTGCTCTGAAATCATCATGGCAAACAGTCTGTTCCAGAAAGATAAAGCAAACTCTGTTACTTCTACTCAATGTTAATTCAAGCTAGGTGGAAAGTGTAGAAAATACCAATTTGAAGAGCCCAGCACTAATGACAGCATCACTTCCAACAAATTTCAACCACCTTTAGCATCTATACTTGAGCTTTTCTTACAGATATTGGAAAGGAGGAGGGGGAGGAGGGGGAGTGACTCCTCCTCAAGGTTCCCATTTTCTCTTTTTGCTATTTAGAGATGCTAGACAACGAATACAGACTAGAAACCTCATTTTTATGCAGCTATGCTTTAGGCCACCTACGTTTCTACCTAAGTAAAAAAATAAATGAACCTGAGGGTACACAAGGTTTAAGAGAACAGTTCTCCAATATGCAATAAAAAGTTTGCTGATGAACCTGATTCATTTATAATAATTGATTTTATAAAAGAACTAGATAGAATAAAGGAGATCAGAACTACTACTAGTAGTAATTCTTTCATCATTGGCAGCCAATAGCAATACTGTCAAATTAACAAGATTTTAAAACCAAAATCTAAGTTTTTCTTGGAGATGTAAAAGGTATTTGTCTCAAAAGCATTTGTTTAAAGACAAATTAACATATCAGGTAAAAGTATAATTCTGGAATCTCTCTTTTTGAATTTTACTTTTTAATGCCTGTTTCAAGCTAATAATAAATTTCTACCATATGAGAAAAACCAGAGCAAATTTAGCACACCTGCAGTCTGTATCCTACAAGGGAGGAATCTCTGGAAACACTTCATTATCAAAAGCAATTCTCCATTAGCTTAGAGAAATGAGCTACTGAAAATTAGGAAAACAGACTTCAGAAGAAGAAACTGTGATTTTTGCTGCTTGTAGTGAAAATACATATGGCTCTTATAATTACATAAATAATTACTATAAAATTGCTTTTGGTTTATATATTTCTTATGACACTAATAACATTTTATCTTTTCCCTCTGAAATATTCAAATTTTTGTATTTCTTTAATCGACTAAGAAATTAATCCACTATATTCTAATTGAATTAGCTCTGTAAATACCACTTTCTGTCACTTCAGTAAAGAACCAACTAAATAAAAAATAGAAACAAAATAATTATATCAGTATGATTTTCACACAGAAATGAGCTTAGTGTAGCTACTAGTAGAGGAGGAATTTGCATCTTTTTTTTTCATTTTGTAAGTATATAGTCTTCCTGCGTCAACAACATTGTGCAGTTTTTAAAAATAGCTCTGTTAGTACTAGAGAAATGCTAAAAGGTATATAAAACCCATTACTTCCTATATACTTCCTTCTAGTGGTTTTTTTTTTCTGTTTTGTTTTTGGGGTTTTTTAATAGGTTATTTTCTTGTTGTTGTGAGGGTTTTTTTTAAGAAATCAGGTGCCTTTAGCAAACGCCTCCTGTTATTTTTGAAGTCAAAACTGGAAATAAATGTCAAAATATTCAATAAGCACAGTTTCAGCATGATTCTAAGTCTCCTCCTCAAGTATCCAAAAACAAAGGAGTAGGAGTAAGTTCACAACATTTGAATTTGATCCTCACTGCTGCACAACTTTTGCACACGCCTACACCTACCAACATGGGAGCATTTGTGTTGCCAGCACAGACAGGCTAGATGGTGACAATGAAGCTGTACCAGCTGCACATGAGCCAAAGCCTGACACACTGTACTTCTTTCAGATGCTTTCAACAGTGACAGACTAAAGAAGAGCTAATATTCCAGAGCTCTAGGCACCCATAAAAATGATGGAGAAAAGGATAACTGGGAAGAATATGTTGTCAGCAAAATATGTATTCCAGCTTGAAAAGGCACAAACATGGTCTGCATTCAGCAGGTCACACACTAATGAGAGTGCCTCTACCCTTGCAGCTGACAGGGGAGCAGAGCAGTTCTCCAATTAGGTTTACTGACTGGGGCCCATACTGTCTTCTCAGCACTAGCAAGTTGGGAATGACACAACCTTCTGCACTGAAAGGAAGTGAGATATCTGCCTTACTCCTCACGTAACCAGAACAATTATAAGCCAGGAGTATCTCCATCGCTTCATCCATTCATTCACCAAGGGTAATCACTTCAGTCTGCCATTTTTACAAGCCTTGAAGTTACTGAAGCCAAGCCTTAGGCAAGTCAGATGTATATCACTGACAACAGTAATCTACTTGTTAATATTTACTAAACTTTTCTCTTGCCTTTTTTCCAAATCTTCCTTGCTAGGGGTCATATAAGCAAAACTGCTTCCTATTGCAACATATGTGCTGATAAAATATATTCAGAGAGGCCATAGTGTCCATGCCTAACTCAGACTCTTCTCTCCAAGAGCATAAAAAACTAAATGGACGGTGACTCGATGACTTTATCTGCAAATCATGGTTGCAGTTGCAAACCATACCAGCCTTATATCCTGTGACTGTATTGACACATACTAATACTTGAACTCGGGTGGAAATCCTGATATTAAGATGCTTCTGTGCAGGCAGCAGCAGCCACCAGTCAGGACCTGTTTGGGAATCAATCCTTCAGCCTCTATTTCATAGGGCACAGCATGACACTTATGCCAATGACTGGTTACAGCTACCCAAACCAACTGGATCTTTATTATTAGATAATCGTGCTGATAGGAGCTTGTGGTTTGGACTGAACTTCCTACAAACCACAGGAATGGCAGCATAGAATATTCATGTTATCTGAATTTTCTAACAAAAGCTGTATTTCAATAGTATGTACTTCTGTCAAAATTCTGCCATTTGGTTTGAAAATTTCCTCACTAGTTTCTGCATTAAGTGCAGAGAGCTGTCAGAGAGCACAGCCTGATACACGGAAGTCTAAGCAATGAATTTATGAAGAATCAGCACCTTCAACTTTTGTCTTTGCTAATGTGATTATTTGATAATGCTATTTTGGCAATGCTCTTTTAATATGACTACATATGTGTAAACACGTGATTTTATATTAAAAAAATATGGCAACTAGAATGGTACTGATTTATATATAATTTATGGTCCTGAAAGAGCAAATTTTGTGGGTCTCTCAACTGCAAGGTACCAAAAAGCAGTCATGTAACACCAGACTGGATATTAAATCCATGCATAATGTACAGCAATTAACATGTTTTAAAACATGTCAGGAGAAGAAGAAAGCACTGCTGCTCAAGTTTACTAAATAATTACATGTCACTAAACTGCTTCAGGACACCAGTACTCCTTACAGCTTTTTGAGGGATCCTCCTAAGTACCCTACTCTGTCTTATGCTAGAATTGTTAAAAATGCCTCTCTAGATTAAATTCCAAATATTAAAACTAATTCACAATAAGATTAAAACAGATTGAGAACTGTGTCAATAAGTTTCAAGAACAGTTTTGCTGGGATAGAAAATAAACAAGGGCAGCCACAATCTTTGTGAAGCTTGTGATGCTAGTAAGGGCATAAAAATTAGATCCTGCTTTTATTTTATAGAAGCAAGAGTAGTATTCTTTTATATATTATCAATAACATTATGTCATAATAGCTAATGAAAAAAATAAGCATCCAAACATGACATTTAAAAACAAATGGAAAATATTACTGATTCATTTTTTAATGAAATTGGTCATGTATGACTTCATCGCAACCAAGAGATTCATTTCCCTCACAGGGATTATCTGAAATGAGTTTTTAAATTAATGGCCACTAGCTGAATAAAGCCCTGAGGAGACCTTAGTCTGTGTTACACTATCCTACACAAATAAACTTGGCAAAAGCTGACAAAGCAGAAAGACAGAGGTCCTTCTTGGTCTATCAAAGGAAACCTACTGTCTGTGAAAGCCTTTTATTTACTAATTGTACTTTAAAAACTGCTGTACAATCTCTACAATAAAGATAATTATCTGTAATGTAGCTACTTCCTAGTATATTGATTTTTTTTAAAAGTATAGGCTCCTCTCAAGTTTCAGTTCAAACCTGAAAACAAGACTCCTGTTGCCACACAGATCTCTCATTAGAGCATCATATTAGCATCAAAGTCTTACAGAAGGGGCACTGGAAGATGTGAACCCAATTGAACAGCTGTGGTTGCTCTGCAAAACCCTGCAGCATACACTGAATATGCAAAGGGCCCAAATATGTATGGCCTTTCAAGCACATCTTGCTTAGGTGCAACTTCAACCCAGGTTCCTTGGAGAGAAAGTTTGCTCTGTATTACCGGTCTCTGCAAGCACTGAGATCCATCCAAGGGTTCTAGAGTGACCTCCCAAGCAATCCTCCTACAACTTCTGAGTATTTTTATTGTCAACTGGATTCAGAAATTAGTTTGTTTTTAAATCAGGTATTCAACTTAAGTAGGCAGCTCTAAACCCAGAGGCAATTGGGAAAGGTAGCCAGGAAAAAAACTGTGACAGCATGCTGTTGGAGGAAGAGTTCATACATTTTCACAACTTCAGTGCTAATAATTACTTGCCACTTTCCTCCTTTGAAGCCTTCACGTTCACCAAGCCTTAGACCTCAGATTTAATATTCCTCAGAATATGTATTGTTTGGGGTGTCATTATGGATACCTCATTTAAAAACCTTCAAGATTAGTCCTTAAATGCAATTTTGAGAATGTAATTTACTGGATTGCATGAACAGCGCTTTTGCAATCTTTACTGTGTTTTCAAGTTTTATTTTTAAGTTGCACTAAGCAATTGAGACTTTAGTATACTTTAATTATATTACTAATGCTGGGCTCCAAACATCAAGCTTCAAATTCTTAATCACGCAAGTCATGTAGAAAACCTCCTGTCAAGTTTTCATTTTCCAAATATTTGTTAGTCAACTGCAATATCTTTCATGAGCTTTCACATTACCTGTATTTACAGCATTTAGTAGAAAATGTACACTTCAAAACTTATAAATTAATTTGACAGTCTTTAAATGCCAAAACTTTTATTCTCTGATGTAATTCCAATAATTAAAAATAAAAAAATCCATGTCAAGCGCATATCCTTAGCAGATATTCTTGTCAACCAGCTCTACAAAATTTTCATTAACTGAAATACAGGAAATTCTCTGACATTGCTTACAAAGCTTACTTCCTTCCCCTCCCAGCTTTTCTACTTTGATACACTTTCAATAACTCCTTGAGATGCTGATTGTGAACTGCCTGCAGTCAAGATTTTAGTTATGAGGTCAACACATTTCAGAAGGCCACCCAGTCAGCAGCAAAGGGTGACATTTTCTTTGTATGAATAGTGGGCTTCCCTTTAATGTCATTGTTAACTACTGAATTATCTTGAATATCCATCTGTGATCTAGGACTAAACTTTAACAAATTAAACTCCTAAGAGGCCAATAAATTGCAAAAAATTCCTTGTTTTTTCTTTGTTAAAATGATGAGCATAAATCATCTATATCAGCAATCATGTACATAGGTGAGACTACACATGTAAATGTACATTTATGTCTTAAACATGCCATATGTGTTTGTCTTCCAGTAATATCACGGAGTTTGCACAAGTTACCAAAGGCGTAAGTCTCTCTTCTTAATTATCTTCAGGATGACCCTGCTTGGGCAGAGAGGCTGGACCAGATGACCCACAGTGATCCCTTCCAACCTGACCCATTCTGTGATTCTGGGAACTAATAATCTGAATGGCTGCCTAAGACAAGGTTTTTTAATCCTTTAAAAGTGACACACTTCCACTGTCTATCCTGACAGCAAGAGGTCTCAAAGCACTTGCTGCAAGTCATGCATTAAAGAAAACAAGACCTTTCCTACATAATTGAAAGTTTGTGTTTAAGGATTTGTAAGCAAAGTTGGCCTTTCTGTCTGGAACACTAGTAATGCTAGGGGATTGTCCTGGCTAAATGGTGTTGCCAGTAGTGGTTGGAAGAGATGAGAGGTGCACACAGGAGCAGGGGTACAACAACAGTACCATGAAAAACAGCAAGAGCAATGGGGTAAGTTGTGTTTGGCCATATATATTAGAGGTAGAACGGCAGCAATAATGAGTCCTTTGCTTCCATACAGAACAACACTGAAAGGCAAATTTATCAACTACAATAAAGCAGAAATCTTTCTCTGGAACTGAATGTTCGGTGTAATGTAATAACACACAGAAAAGCAAAGCATGAAGTCTGGAGTCTGACTCCACTGCTATGCTATCCAAAAAAGGTTGAGTGTATAGCCCCATAGCATGAATCTAATTCCAAAAGACAGCTATATTGTAAAAGGAAGTAGAAAAGAAAATTTCTTTATCTCAAGTAAACTTAAACACTTATTATCCCAATGAATAGACTAACATGCTTCTTAGAGAAAGACATACAGCACTTCTGTAACTCCAAAGAACCTCCTAAAAATAGTTTATAAATAATGTAATAAAGGACTGCAACGTCATGCAGATACACAAATGCAAAATAAAATTGCATAAGCTACCTTAATTCCAACTCTACACGATTAGCTTCATATCCATGATATAATTTCTTTACTGTAGCTTTAGTGCACTTGATACCATCTACTCCACAGCAGCCTTTGGGACTGAACAAAGCTGGTGAACGGTACAGGCACAGCACCCTGAGACTGAGCAGGCAGACTGTAAGCAGAGACATATTTTCTATTTCAACTAGGGGGACTATTCCTCTAAATGCTAATGCATTTACCAGAAGTTGTCACAAGTGTGAAAACTGCAAACAGGCACAAGATTGGAGCCTAAATAGCTATGACATAGTTTAGTGGTGTACACTTGGCAGAGCTGGGTTAAAAGTTGGATTCAATGAACTTCAAGGTCCTTTTCAACCTTAACAATTCTATGACATAGAGGAGAGAAAGTAAGGAGGGGATTTTTTTTTCTTCTTTTTTTCCCCTATTTCACAGGAGAAATCATGCACAGATCTAAACATGTACTACAAAATCAGGGAAGTCTATGGGGCAGGCAGGATTTGAGCCCAGATATCTTTTCAGTTCCTTAGTCACAGGTTTGTTTTCTTGAGGTGTAAACTGATAAATAAAGCTTGGGATGAATCCATTACAGTTCTGTATCCAAGAGAATATGCAGCATTAGCAAGCTAACTTGAAATGGGTACACTTTAGAAATATCTCAAATCTCAAAAAAAATCATTGTGAAGGAGTCATTATCTTTCCCAGCATCATGACATAAAAACAGATTTTAGTTCTTTCAGTGTTGTGATTCAATATAGAACATTTCAAAAATTAAAACAGCTATTCAACCACCATTTTAAATCTCACTAAATATCAAATGGCTTCATCTTTAATTGGATACCTACACCACAGCATAGCCTTTTAACACTGAAAACCAAATGAGACAGCCCTGACTTAGCTTGCAACTCAGCTGTCTGTGCTGTACATGATGAATCACTCCCTATTTTGAGCAGCTTTCCACACATTGAAACTTGCATTCATAAATTCACATTAGGCAGTTAATGGGACAGAATTGAGGGTTGCTATGGCAACAGTGTGATGTGCCCTATCACTTAAGTGAGAAAATGAACACTAGTAATTATCACCAAGCAAATGGTATTTTTGTCTTTTGTATACAGTATCTTTTCAATGTTTTACTTCAGCTAATGAATGGATTTGTGATTTTCTACAAAGGTAGAACAAAAACCAGCCAATGTATTACCTGATCTCCTACTAAAAGTGAGTCAGACTACATCACCAAGCAAAGCTCACAGGACTTATGTATTTGCAAACAACACTGACAAGATTATAACGACATGAGGAAACTGCAGTTCTGAGTTCAACAGTAGGATGCATCAGATTAAATGCACAGGGTGAACAAACTGTCTCAATGATGCTTTCAATCTGAAATCAGTATTAGCTTCATGCCACGAAGCCCAAATAGTCATAAAGAACATATAACACTATCTTCTCTCATTAGGGTTACCACAGATATTCTGTATTGCATAAACATAAAAACATACATAAAAACATAGTCAGGAACTCTCTGTGCACTTGCTTTCCCTTCTGAGAAGGTCAGACTGCCCTATTAAAAGGACAGATGCAAGCAGAATACATCTGGACTGATATTCAAAAATTAAATATTGCCAGAGTCATAGCTTTATGATCTGTGTTATATTTCTTTTTGTTTATTCCATGCATAAATTAGAATCTGCAATACTTATTTTAATATGCTAAGAAAAATTACATATATATATATGTTCACATTTCAAGTCTCTACCTCCCACCAGTGATCTGACCCCGCTTTAACCTCTAGGAATCCGAGGACATGTTCTTTTATCCACTTATCAGTAGATAATTTGAAACTCTCCCTATTTTCATGGCTGTTGAGTACAGCAGCTCCCATTTTTATCTTAAATATCCTGAAAGAACAGACTGTCATTCTCTGAAACTGCCAGTGACCAATATGTCTTAGAGTTAAATAAGCAGAGTGGTGCAACCTGCCTTCTGTCTGACAGAAAATTCAGGTATGGTTATTCAAAGAATTTTTAAAGGGCCTATCATCAAAGTACTCAAAACTGAAATATACAGCACATCTTTAAAGTTCTGAATTTACATGACAATATGATAAACTTCCTCATTCCCACGAGTTTAGGGATGGTAATAGAGGCACAAATCCAAAGACAGACATTTAGATTTGAAACTTAGTGCTTAGTCCTGACCTAACTTCATAGTCACTGCCACACCAAAAGGTAGATCTGCTTCTGACAAGTGTGAAAGACCATAAAGTACACACAGAATTGTTCTTCTACTTCACAGACTCCCAGACTCTTAAAAGAGTCTCAAAAAACTGAATTAAGTATTCCTGTCCCACAGTGAAATCAGCATTCCATAAAATGAAAATAAAGCTTAGGAGATCCTGAAGAAACAAGGAAAATTCTTGAGTGATACACAATATAAAAAGGAATAAGAGAGCATGATGCTACCACAGAATGAGTAACTCTAGTGTGTCCAACACTATAAAATAACTGTTAGAAAGTTGTTCATCACTGATTTTAGTACACTATTATATATTTTTTTTATTTTCATATAATAATTTCTAGATCGCATAAGGTGCATATGTTGACAAGTGTGAGGTAAGGGAAAATGATAAATTAATTTGATTTTTTGTATCTTGAAAGTCTGGAGAAAAACAAAAAACCAAAAAAGCACATAGTCAGAGATAAACACATTTCCCAGTTTTCACAGCCAGTTTACTGAACATTCCTATCAAGCTGAATTCTGTACATCTATGTCTGTATACTCAAGGGCAATTTTCCATTTAACCAGGACTTGTTGGATTTATTAGACAGAGCTTAGCTGCAGCTGTTCTTTTTTTTCTCACACAAAATTTTTA
>VWZV01009915.1:196724-365570 GCA_013397155.1 Irena cyanogastra | reverse complement strand
ATTTTTATCTTCATGCTTGCAGGAAATATTTTTCTTCATATTTTTAAGCAAAGTAATGTAATTTGCAGTTCTAAACCTGGCTGGGAAGTTTTGGAGATTTAAGGACTACATTTCAGATCAGCAGCCTCTACTATGTGACCTTGTGAACAGTGGCATTTTTGAGCCTAGACTGCAATTCCCATGATGTCAGTAGAGGCACAGATTTTGGCTCTAAACACTCTTCATTATGGACTTCTTCCTCAGGCAAATCATAGTAGTTGGTTGCTATTTGTGTATTTAATGATAAAACCACAGCCACTCAGAAAGGCAGATGATATGAGCTGAATTCTAATGTAGAACATAAGCAACATTTTGTAGATAAGAAAGAAATAAACTACAATAAAGTTGTGGAGTTCTCTGTTTCTACCTCAATGTAATCATCTTTCAATGTAGAGCTGTATACTACACTTCATTCCATTCACAAAACCAAAGACAGCTTTCTCTCAGTACTTTTATGAAAAATGGCAGAACTATTACATTCTGATCTTTCAGAGAGGCAACATTCCCATTTACTGCTCTGAAACCAATGGACTTAAATTAGCTACTGATTTATTTAGTCCTCATGCTTTCCTCACTCCAACACATGACCAGTAGTAGACCACAGAACTGAAGGGTTTTTTTCCTCTACAAATGTAAGTTTTTCTCACATAAATGGTTTTACTAAATCACAGAACAAGTCCAAATATTTACCAGAGTTTCACCAAAAGCACAGTTACTCACACATGATTTATAAAATCCCTCTTCATAGTGACCTCCCAAAACCTACTCCCAAACCAAACAGACCACCTTCTATTGCAGTTTTGAGAAGTAATTGTACAGCTGTTATCTATCAAATCTTGACAACCTGCACCTAATAAATTATGTGACCACTTACTTTAAGAGAAAAGTCACTGATAGCAATCTTAGTGTTACACACAGATACGTACATTTATTTACACAGGCAAAGGTTTTTATACTGCATTTTCTGCTGCTCATAAATTGTGAGCAGACAATTTAAGAACTTACTTTCTTCATAAATCTTCATTAAAGATTTTATTAAAAAACTAAAAACTTCCATTTAAAGAGCACAGTTGGCTAGGAAATGATGGTATAGTTATAAATAAAAATTATTAATCAACTGTCACTTGAGAGTATTCTGACCGAATTTACTGTCAGTGTCACAAATAAATTTTTGTGCATTTTACTTCTTTCAACAGAAATTGTACTGTGAAAGAAAAAACAATAATGAACAATGGTCAGGAACTCATTTACAGTAGGAAGGGAGAGAAAGGGGCTGTCTGAAAACATTAGTGTCTCTGTGATCTCAAAATTCCCTTTTTCGTATAACCACTGATACTTGTAAAAATTCGGTGTGAACTTACAGCTTTGTACGAGCAGGGTTTACATCAAACCAGATATGATCTGTCCTTCTATAACCAGCATAAATCAAATGGGCTCCACATCATCTTCTCATACTCATTTAAATCAAAAAGAATGCATGCCTATGTCTAACCTAAAGGGCCATCTCTATATGATCTCAGACTATACATGTGACTATAGATTCATAAATGATATTTTCTTTAATTTCTTCTTATCTGGATCAAACCTTTTAAACTGATTAACTGTTCTGATGTTCTAAAAAAAACTCCTCAACATTTCACCTCAACTGGGCTTGAACCAGGGCTGACTTAACCATCTGTCTGAAAACAAGGCATTTGTAATCAAAACCAAAGAACATTAAGTTCTCACTTTCTCAGCAGTTCCTAAAACTAGGACACACTGGCAAGTGTCTGGATCCTCCCTCCCCCATAATTTCTTCTAGGCTAACAGAAGCACCCACCTCTAAAGATGATGTAAGTGCCTATTTAAAAGCCAAAAGCAGGGAGGGTTGTAGAGGAAGTACCACCATTCAGGGACAACCGGGTTTTGATCTTTAGGGTAGTGTAGTGGAAAACATATTTGTGCTAGCAAGATTTTGTTGTACTCAAATGGGTTTAAAAGTTAGCAGAAACATACTCTACCTTCTACAGAATTGCCTCTCCCTTGGCAGACACTGATATAGGGAACAAGCATCTATTCTTTTCCAATGCAAATTTTGTTGAATTCACCCCTCCGAGATTTTTTTTCCTGAAGTTTAAACCACTAAGCAATATTGAGCAACATGGACAATTTTTAATTCCACAGCTAGGATTTTGACAGGAACAAGGTTTACACCAATGCAAACACTTCTGAAAATCCCATGTTCATACGATATTATGTCTTAAATATTGAGAAAAGCCAATGAAATCACTAAGTGAGAAAAAGCACTTACTCTCATGTTTTATGTAAACATCATGTACAGTTCTCTGCCAAATACATGTTGTCTTGCCACATTAGATGTGTGCAGCAGACACAGTTGACATCTTTACACACCCACATGTACTTTCACTTACATAACAAACAAAATCTCAATGAGTTTAAGTAAGGCTACTTACCACAGCTACAAGTAGAGAAATATGCATAGATCAAACATATGCCCACAGTAAACCTATGCTCAAGCAAGTGCATATGATGAAAATTAAATCTCTTTAAATACTACAAAAAGGTAACTACTATCAGAAGAGATACTGAAGGGCAAAAGGTTCAAAAATAAATTTCTACTGCTGTGTGAGAGCCAATGAAACTACAGAAAAGAAGGAAAGAACTTGTTATTCTCTCTCCTTGATATCATTATCATAACATGCAAGTCAAGATGTGACAAGAATTGAAGCTGACACACACACAACTTTAAAAAATTCTACTAAATACCATGTTTTATAGAGCACTAACAATATGATGTACATAACAGAAGTGAAATTACAGCTTTTCTAATGTAGAAGCAAATACCTGCACTAATGTTCTGCATCTCAGAGGCTCCCTAAAAATTTTGAGACTATCCTACCATACTTGCATTTCACTTTCATAATCAAAGATAAGAAGTATAAGGTAGAGAAAAAAAAGCCTCATGAGACCAAGAGGTCAGCTGCAAAGCTATTTAAGCTCTTACAGTTTCTCAGTTGTACACCGCAAATAGAAGAAGATAAATGCAGCAACAAGCTGAAGAGAGTTAGATTTTCAGCCTTTCCTTGTATTCAGTGAAGGAGGTTATTTGTTTGAGGGATGTGATCTTGCTCTGTAAGAATACATAAAACCCACACGTGATATGCATTTGGTTCTTGTCAAGGAGACTGTTGTATGGAAACATGGGGTCATTTCAAAATGAGACTAACTGCATTTAAGCAGAAAAGTAAACATTAGCTACAAATAGCACAGTACCTCGATTTTCAGAACGAGTAAGATGTTATTTGCCTTAAAGTGCTGCCTTTGAAACAGTAACCCCACTAATACTGTCAAAACATCTAAACAAAGAATAATGGAAACAGCAAGTGTTACAAACAAATGCTCCTACAAAAATATGTCATAGCCTTGAAGAATAACAGGCTTTTAAGAGGGACAGTTGATTCATCAAGGATGGAACTGCTTAGATAACACTAACATTTGGAGAGCTTTTGTTAGGTAAAAAATTCCCCTATTATTCACCCCCCACACGGGGATTAAACAGTTCCTTGCCTGAGAAAGTTGTCCCTGAATGTATACAGAACAGAGGACCTTTCAGCCCTGTTTCAAGGATGTTTAGGAGCAAAAGGTTGAGCAAGGGACAATAAAGGGGGGAGGGGGAAACAGAAACAGAACTGACTACACAGACTGGGATCCCTGAAGCCTTGACTCCAAATGTAGTACAAGATCAACGCCTTCCTCTGAAACAAACTGCTGTAACAGGAGAGAGACAGAAAGAAAGTGCCTCTCCTTAGACTTCCTGCCTCCAGCTAAGATAGAGAGGATCTGTCCTGAAGTTCTGACTCAGTGCTGCTGGAGCAGATGACACAGGGAAGCAGCACTACCACATCTTCCTGAAAAGGAACCTTTGCACTAAAAATCTTCCCTGTCCCTTTCACAGAATTCCCTGATTAATAATTATGGAAATGCTGCATTTCCGCACTGTCCATGTCTGATTCAGCACAGAGGATCTGTAGCCCAGTCTAAAAAAACCTTTTCAAGGCATTTTTGCAACTGCCTGTACCTTACTGTTGCTTCTGGGATTTAAAAAGGTGTAGCACTCAGAGGTGTTATAGCAGCCTGGGGGGAGGGGGGTGTAAACTAGAGACAATTTAGTCAGCCCTACATTTTTGGGCACAATCTAGAGTGCCCCAGAACTGACACAGGCAACTTTGCAGGTCATAGTCTCAACTCCAAATTAAAAGATACTGATACTGACTGAGTGGTTATCAAAAGACAGCTGCACACTTGAGCCAGTGTCTGACATGAGTGCTTTCTGTCCCTCCTGTCCCACAGATAACCACCCTGCTTCCTGGGGCAGCAGAGCACAGCCCAAGGGTTCACAGTGGGGCTGGCTGGTGCCCAGCACAGCCAGCAGTGGCACGGGCTCTGCAGAGAGCTGACACTGACTGGGAGCACAGCAGCTGATGACAGGCCACCACTGCTGTGCATTCTGCTTGCTGCCCCCTCAACACACAGCCACGAGTGCGCCTCCGGCTGGCTGCACAGCAGCCATCCTACCTGCATACCAAACAGCATCACCCTGCCACCTCCCTCAGCACTGTGCTTCCTCAGGCTGTACAAAACTGAGCCCCCAGCACCAGACAGGGGTGTCAACACATGACTAAGGTACACAAGAAGGAACAAGCTCTGTAAGCATATTCTCAGTATAGCAGAACACATTGCATTGACACAGTCTACTAAGAGGGAGATTTATTTCACAGGTAAATCACCCAGAAAATTTTGGAAAGCTAAAACATAAAATATTCATACTATGCAAATATCTTTAATGCCTTTTAGTGTCCTAAATGAAGTCCATGCTTTCTAATCCTGGAGAAATGAGGATTCTGGAGAACAACAGTGTAATTTCAGAGAATTAAATCTAGCTAAAAAGACAAAGGGGAGTATTTATATGAAAATATCCCAAAATTACTGGAACAGTAATCGGTTAAGAAATCTGATTCCTAAACAGGAACAATGAAAGCTTTCCATACACTCATACCACTAGAAACAGTTACATCAGTAGGTACAAAATATCACCCTGCAATTCAGGCACTATGTAATTCTCCACTAGGCAGTAGGATATAACCAGTTGTCTCAGAAGTCTAATGAAATTAATGCATTTAAAAAAAAATTAACATTGTCACATTCCCATATCATTAAAAATATGTTCACAGTCTTCATCCTCAGACTACTTAATGTTAAGCATTACTATTATATTAAATAAATTTGTTTACAAGATCGTTTGTGGAAGGCTATACGAAAGAAACCCAGTACTTATGAAACATCTATTAAATATTTCTTCAGAAAGCAGTTGACAGTTTGGGAATCTCTACACAGTCCTACAGTCCTTTTCAATCTACTAGAAATACTTTAATATTTTTACACACACATACTTAATTCACTTAAAACACAGAAACATCATGAACCACTAGAAGAAATTCCAATATAGCAGTCAAGTAAAATCACAATTAAATCTTTCTAACTAAAGGTAATTGCTTTGCAACAACTGAAATTAAACCCTTTTAAGTTATTTGCATTAAAAAAAAAAATCAATGGAAGCCTTGGGAAATTGAGCACAAAAAGTAGTACAGGAGATAAAATGATCCTTTCATGTACTGATTAAGGGTTTGTGGATAATGAGGTATTTGTAAGGCAAATACAACAGCAAACCAGAAAAACAAAAATATTCGTAATCTTAAAAGAGAGTGAAAACAGTAAAAAAAAAAAGTCTTTTGTTTGTTATTGCTTGCTGGTGTTTCTCATTTTGTTTTTTAATAAACCAGAGATTTTTGAGGTTTACATACAGACAGAATGGCATATTCGTATGTGAACACTTGAAAATTCTTTCCTCAAGCTACAAACTCCAGACATACATTATAAATGGCACGTTGGTCTCCCTGAGCCTTGGGGACAGCAATCAGTCTGTCAATGGCAAATAGGAATGACTTGATGAATATAAAATATCTTTCAGTTGAAAGATTTTTTTCACTGTTTGGAAAATACTTGTCAATAGCAATCCATTTCAGTCTCTCCTGCTGAAGAATACAAAACTAATTTGATTAGCCAACAAACTAATTACTTGGACATCAATGCTTAATAAAGATTTTATTACAGAATTGGGTCATATCTGGGGGCTTTACTACTCGGAGAGGTAAATTCAGATACAATGCATCTGTTCTCTATACCAGGCCATGGTCTGGAGAATTGTTACAATAAGATTTGTATAGCTGTGAATTTCTCATCCAGAAAAAAAAATATATAGTCTAAACACCCAAAATGTCAGTAATAAGAAACAGAATGGGTGTCTGCAACAACTAGCACCTATGGGTCAGCACCAGAGGACATAGATAAGGTTTTAATGAATTTGAATAGTTAGAAACCAGAGACCTGAACTTTTCACTTTGATATTGACACTACTTCTAGAAAGAGGACTCATGCCTAACAAAAAAAACCTGCCTTGAATTTATTTTGGGAAGTGATTTCTGTCTATAGCAGGATCTACTTTATCAAACTGATGACATAACATTGGAGCTAACCTGAGAAAAATTCCCAGTTGGATAATGTCATCCGAGTCAAAATCATGCTGTCACAAAGCACCACAATAGAATATGGATATTATCACCACGTGTCTCTGGAATAAGGCAGGGAGAAAAATAACACAAGTTTAAAGGTTGTTCTCTGTGAGACTGGAAAGCTGGAACTGAGGTAGATATTACAGAAATATCTGGCAGATAACACTGCATTTCTTCTTTGATTATTTGAATATTGTACTGTAGAAAACACAACCATTTTGGCCTTCAAAATGCTTTCCTAGGGAAAGGCAGAATTGCTTCAACGCAAGTAAAAAAGCCATCTCAGTGGTTAATTTCTTTTAAGATTTTGTGAAATAGTAGTCATTTTCTTATGAATGTGTTCAGCAACAGCAGCTCTAGCCAGGAATGTGAAAAGCATGATTTATACGCTATCTTCTGTATACCGTGGATCAGCGGAAAAAGTATATAAGCAGAAAAATATATGGCAATAGGAGGCAACTGAAAACAACATCACAAGAAATAATCAATCTGTACTCTCAGTGCTGATAGCTGGACAAGGCCAGCTCTATCGTCGTGCGCCAAGAAATTACAAAAATTACTTACGATGAAATGAGAAAATTTCAGGTGCAGATTCCATTGCAATACAGTGAGGAAGTACTTGTGTTCATCAAACAGCTGATGAACGAATCATTGGGGTAAGGAATTTTGTTCTACCCAGGTAAGAAGTATTTGGGTTTGTCTTCTTTTGGTTGTAATTTAGACAGTCTGATCATACCCCTTCTACGTTACTGGTGCTTATGTCTCTTGACTGTCATCACCAGGATAAAGATGCAACTCTTAAAACTGGCTGCTCCCACACATAGCTTTCTCTTTAACTGGTGCTCTCTCTCTGCCACAGAAGCTCCCTATCCCCTTTATTACCCCAGCTCCATCATGTACAGTTAGCTTCTCACAGAGAAATTACTTTTCCTCATCATTAATCAGTGGTGCTCCTGGGTTTGCATTACCTGCCCACAAGTGCACTTGATGGGACCCTGACCTTGCCAAGAGAGGCAGTGCTTTAAGCTGGACAAGGGGCAGGAGAGAGATCAGAGAGGGCTGCATGGGAACAGTGGCTCTTTAAGCCATGACTCTATATGAGATCAGCATTCCCCAGATGGTTCACAAAGAGCTGGATCTTGTGTTCTGTGGCATCACTTATATTCTCTTATGGTCATCTTCATTTAACATTCTTTTGCAATGAGACTGAACATGCATCTTAGTGCCTGTGACTGACTTCCTTAGCTCTCTGTGTTCATCTTCTCTGCAATCACTGCATCCTGTTCTTTGTCCCCCCACTTGCAGAGCTCCAA
Source organism: Irena cyanogastra (assembly GCA_013397155.1). Lineage (NCBI taxonomy): Eukaryota > Metazoa > Chordata > Aves > Passeriformes > Irenidae > Irena > Irena cyanogastra. The sequence continues at coordinate 357,589 of VWZV01009915.1, read as the reverse complement.
TCAGGAAATACATTCACATATACACATACACACACATATTAGTTTCCTTCTTCCTTAGGGATGACACATGATTCTGGAAAAGGCCCTGGGGGAAGTTCTTGTCAGATCAAATGGTAGTGATCAAAGTTATTATAAAAGTAAAATAAAACAGGAGTCCCAACCAAGTAGGAAAAACCCCTTCTGTACAGAGGAAGCCCATGGAATAGTTAGTGAGTTGAGGAAGAAGCCTCTGTTCAGAGTCTCATATTCAGATGTCACATACAGAGCCTTCTGTGTTTGTTTCTCATTTTGCATGTCTGGCAGCAGGATGGAGAAGGACCCTTGAGGGGGAATGGGCACTTCATTCTGTTCTGAGGATATATATGTCTATTGATGCCTCTGTCTTTATATAGGAAATATTTGAGGAGGGGCTATGCTGCGGGTTTTTGATGAGGGTGGTTTTGATGGCGGTTTTTTTGTGAGATTTGTTTGGGATTTTTTCCTTTCAATTGTGAGAACCAGACACAGCTCTATTTGTTTCATAAAGTGCCCCCTCTGGATAATCATAGAATACTGGCTGGAAGATATATCAAGAGAGCCCTCTACTCCCATCTCTTCCAAGTAGAGTCTGCTCAGGTCAGTTTGCTCAGGGCTGTTTCCAGATGGAAAATCTCCAAGGACTGTCTGCAAAGCCTGTGCAGGTACAATCTCTTACAGTACTTGTACTGTCTTTGTGGAGAAAAACCTTTTCCTTTCAGTACAGCTCTTCTTTTTTCAATTTACTCCTGTTGAACTTGGTAAGAGAACAAGAGACAAAGAGCCTGGTACTATGTCCTCGATGACCTCCTCCTCCTCCTAGGAGCTGATGGACTGCTCCTCAAGTCATCCCTTCTTCCAGACATAAGCCAAGGAGCCCCAGCTCTTTGACTTCTCATCACAGGTAGCACTCTGCTGAACTCCCTACAGTGTATTTATTTACAACCCTTCTTGTTCAGAGGGGCCCCAGGCTGTAAGGAGTAGTTTAGATTGGTTATAAAAAATGCCGAATAAAGAGGATTCATCACTTCACTTGACCTCAGCTGGTATGTCTGCTCACACAGCAGAGGAGGTTGTTGCTGCCTTTGCTGTCAGGCAGATACCGCCATCCTTTCTACCTCCTTGACTAGCTTGCCTTTCTACCTACCACAGCCCCAGTAATTTTCCCATAGACTGGTACACCTCAGCCTGGAAATTCGTGAGGAACTGTTTCCCAGGAGCAAGATTTCCAAGAGCAGCACTTTGTTCCCTCCTCCAAGTCATAGATTAAGATATTGAACACAACCAGAACAGAATCCTGTAGCACTTCTCTCACTACCAGCCTCCAAGCAAAGTATGACCCATTAAAATCACTCTCTGGGGTCAATGGTCCAAACGGATCAGACCACATCTCACCACAACTCAGACCACAACAGAGATTTCAAACACCTTCACGCAAGAATGTTGTGTGAGAAAGCATCAAAAGCCTCACCAAAAATCTACTCTCATGCTGTATTTTTTTCTTAAGACACACAATCATTCTGCTATAGCATTCCTACAAATAAATAGTAATTTTCTCCCAAACTAAGAGGCTGGTAAAAATCACAATTCTTACTGTGAACCAGCGATGAAATCACTACACTGGGACAACTGAAAACAGCTGTTGACTTTGCATCCTAGATTTCTTCCAGCTGTCACTAGCAAAATAGCATTTTCTCTTGTGCTACTTCAGCTGAAGTTGTGGTCCAGCTTCAATGCTAGAATTCCTCCTTGCAAGTTCCAGGACTGTGGATAACCTTGGCTTTCTAAAAACCTGTTTCCTGCAGTATTAAGAGAATTAAAATTAATCTCCCATAGCATCTAAACTCAATAGGCAGGGATCCCCAAAGAAAAATAAATAAATAAATAAATGGTTCCATTCTCAGCAATCAGAGCAATTACACCTAGAAATGAATCAAATTTCGGGTACTAGTGTCAGTTCTGCAAAGAGAGTTGGATGAATCAAAACATATTTGCCCTGATATTTGCACTGTTTTAATGTCCAAGTTTCCAAATGCTGTGAATGTCACAAACACTGGAGCAGTCAGCTTCAGCTTTATATCCGCCCATCAAAGTTTACTGTTAAATGGAAAAAAGCCCCCAGGGGAGAGGGGTGGAAAGAGACAACTTCTTTCTGTGAATGTAGGATATATGGCTGGGTACACATCCACTGATACAAAAGGACTTCTGCTTTTTTCCACCAGAAAGGCCTCCAACATTACCTTTACAAAAGTTTCATCTGGAAATAACTACCAACTATATGGACACATTTGTTATATAAACAAAAAGGGTTGGTTTTAAATAAAAGTGAAAAAGTGTTCTCAGATTCTGAAGATTAATACTTCTTCACCTCTGGATTTGTGAGTGTATCTTTCAGAAAAGAGATGTGCACATGGGCAAGATAGTGCCTCCAACAACACAGAAAATTATCTGATAAATTTAGACATGGCCCAACTAAAAATATTCTTTTTCATAGAATCATATTATCTTTCTAATCTAAAACCAGTCAATTATTAAAGGAGAACTTGCTAAATTCAGAGGTATTAAGATGTCTAGATTTAATTCTTGAATTTGAAAATAGCATCTCCAGCCTTTGCCCAAGATCATAGGGATCAAGCAATAAACACCACAATAATTTCTATGGATTTCAAGCTTATATTAAAGAAGACTTTATGTCTGTAAGTGCAAAGATAAATCCCAGTATTATGGTTTTCTGGTAGCCAGTGAAGAAGAGTAATTGCTTTCTATAGTATTTTTTATTTGGGACAGAACTAAAACATACTGCAAAAATTGCTGCTACAAAAAGCTGGGCAGTCTTCCTATAAGGCTTCACCTAAGCTCTACATGTAACATAACAGAGGCACATTTATAATTCCAGAGAAGTCAGACTGAAATCAAAGCCATAACCTGGCATCAAGAGTAAAAACGAAGAACTAAAGTTTTGAGAGGCTTTTATATTATTGTTCTGCTCCTTGAAGAGCTTTAATGTTAAAGCAATTTTCACACCTGCTGGATGATTGATGATTTCTGCTTTTGTAAAAACTCAAACCGTGGCACAGCTATTTACATCTGAGAGATCCTAATTTTTTACACACACATGTCAAAACTTGTGTTTTTCTTCACTGTGTACTTTTCAACAAAAGTCTGGGTTATATGGGAAGTATAGACAGACTACTTCAGAGACCACCCTGGTGATGAGGGATGGCAGAGTTGTATCAGGGAGGGGATGAGGCTGAACTGGGACCATACAGGATGAGAGGCAAATGTTTTTGCAATGAAAATGAGAGGGGAGCAGATGCATTCCTGTGAGCACAAGACTGCACATTTTGTTCATCTACAGAATCTTGACATGTTCCAAAGCTGGTGAAGAACAAGTTCTTCAGCTCTCCTCTGTCTTGCTCCATCACAGATTTCAGTCTGTGATACAGCCATACTGCTCACACACCATTCTTTGGAAAGATGCTTCCTCTCCTTCAGGCTTAAGTGCTCATGAGCCCTGCCCAGGATGGTGAAGACTTGGAGATGAAGGTACATGCTCTGGGCATGGTGGGTCTGTGCTCCATCTGAGAGCACAAGGAATTAGGAGAAAACAAGTTATGACCTTTAAATTTTTGTTTCTAAACTAAGATTTTGGATCTTTTCCTAACCTTAAACCAGCAGCAGCCCTGTATTCTTTGAACTAGATTTGGAATACAGATGCTGATTCTGCACCTTACTCAACAACATAGTAAATGGAATTAGTGTCAGAATCTGCCCCCACCTCCTTCCCCCAGATCTTTTCAGAAACGTTTTACCTCTCTGATACAACAGTTCCTAAGAGATGACTAATTTAAACAGCTCCCTCACATGTCCCTGCAGAGTTAGCTTGAAATCACAGATATTCACATTTGCATGGCCATGTCCTCTAGCAAGCAAAGATTGGACTGTTTCTAGGAAATGGTGTTCAGTAAGCAAAGAAGCTTCTGCAACTTGCCAGAATACCAGATAAGTATGTCAAAGTTCAGAAAAGTCATGAATACAGTTAAATATTGAAGTTGATTAATACACATAAAAAGACAACCACCTCAGCAAGAAATAGTTAAGTAGGGCCAAGACAGTTTTAATTGGATTCAGCAGCTGGAAACCCAGGATGTCATCCTTCAAGCAGTCAAGGATTCCTTCACCTCTTTCACAATCCTTTCTGAGGACAGCACTCACACTGGAAAATGTGGCACCACGCCTCTCCCTGTAGCACAGGAGCAGAACTGACTATGGGGATGGCTCTTTTTCTGCAAATTCTGAATCTTCACATAAAGCATAAGTCTCTCTCTAAAACAGAACTGAAATCCATCCTAAAATATCCTCTGAAATATTTTTTTAAAAAAAATCTAATGATTACTCTGTATATTCTGTATCTAAAAGAGTAGCTTGAAGAGTATCCAAAGAGCAGCTTGAATTTTGTATTACAAAGGGAGTACATCTTGGCCGAACAGCAAACAATAACACAATTTATTCTGACCATGACTGAAGCATCTGAAAGCACAAATCAAACCAGATCATTTCAAGAATATAACAAAAAATCCTAGTCTAAATCTTTAAGATAATTTACCTTTCAGTCTTCCACTGTTTGCAGTATCTAAAGGACAAGAGACAACGAATGATTTTAAAAGACAGGAGTAAATTAACAAAAAACTTGTATGGTCTGTTTATACAAGCTAAGGATGGTCAGATTTCCCTACCAATATTCTCACAATATCTTTGTACTGTAAAGATGGCCTTAATAGGAAAGACAGAATTCCTTTAGTACCTTATAACAGACATGAGAATTACAAAATTTTAAAAAAAAAGGGATCAAGGAGAGCAGTTAAAACAATCATTTTGGTTATGCTCTGGCCTCAACTAAAATCTGCAATGCATAGCAAATATGGCACAGGTAAAGGACACCTTTGAACAAGATACAAAGAACTTGTGCTCTGAGTGGAAGTAGTAGTCAACATATTTTAGTTAAGCCAAAACAGATGTGAAGCATAGTCAACTTTCAATTACTCATTGAAAAACTATCCAGATTTCAGACTAACCCTAATACATGTAGAAAAGATCCTGAACTTTTTTCTTTTCATTTTTAACCTCACTCCATATCTTCATTTTATGTTTAAATATAAATTATGTACAGAATGCTCTTGCAGTTGTTTTACATATGTTTTAAATTTGTGGGTTTCCTTTATCTTCTCTACCCCACCTCATTTATTACCCAGAATAGCAGACTCAATTGTAAATAAATACATACCAAGTGTACTTCTCATTTTATTCTTCCAGTGTTTTTAGTTGTTCTACAACGAATCTCAAAAGACCTGATTTCCCTCTCTTTTATTAAGAAATTCTAAAGGCTGTAAATTAATTATTAGCTATACTGTCTACAGAGTACTGGTCTATATGAGATCTATATTAAGTAAGAAAGATGACATATTTTTAACAGAATTTCTGAATGGCCTTTGGATGTTGCTAAACTCAGGCTAGAACACCATGATCCCATCTGTCTATGACAAAGAAAGCAATAAAAATTGTGAAGGCTGATCTGGAAGAAAATGTCACCCTAACAGATAAAGACATATTTAAAACATCTATTTTAGAAAAATGTATGGGGAATATTCATCAAGATTAATAAACTTCTCAGCTTATTAAAAGTGGCTAGGAAACATCTTTCAGGAGATTTAACATAACGCTACTGCCATTTACAAATACTCAGTTCACATGTCAAGAATTCTTCTACATGATTTAGACTAAAGCTGAAATAATTTTTACCTCTGCCTTAGTTTCATACAGATAATAGAAAATCCATATTTAATGAAGTCTGCTTTTGGCAAAAGGAAATTTGGACTCTGACAGCTGTAACCCAAGTCCTTCCAAGAATTGTTTCACAGATATAATTATAGGGTAGAAACATGCTTGACCTAGTATTGTCACTAGAAGAGGTGAAAAATTAAATCCTGAATTGGCATAAGAGTGCTTGTAGAACACAAAAGTGATCAAGTTTTAACTCCTTCAAAATAAAAGAATAGAAAGATTTAAACACCATTCTGCTACCCCTTTTTAAAACCCAATATCACAATTAATCAGTAAAAAAAATTAACAAAAATCACAAAAAAATATCCCAAAATATCTATGTTCCCTTCATCTTTGTGAGAAAACCTCTCAGACTTTTCTACAGGGAGCAAGGGCGAATGCCTAAGTGTCAACTTCTAGCTAGCTGGATACCACCAGTGAGCTAAATTATCAAACAACCAATAAAAAAAATATGTAACTGTGCTCAACTCAGTTTGGAATACAATAATGGAAACAGGCCATCTCATCTAAATCATCATCTGCAAATGTTGAAACTCTGCACCCACATTTGCTTAGGAGCATCAAACCATCCAGATCTTGATAGTATAAGTGCAACTCATCACACTCAGTGGGACTCATAATTCTGCCTGGAAAATTTTGGATATGAAGGTGGAAACATGCATTGCACAACTCACATACTCTGACAAACCCTGCTGCACTGGACTCGCTGCAATACAAAATCACTTCATCTATTTGCAATGGCTATTTGTCCAAGGTTTTGAGATTTTAGGCAGGCTGGCAAAGAGATATCCATGAACAATATTTGCACAAGGTGGGGAAAAAAGACTCAGACATATAACATCTTGTTTACTACGCATATAGTTTATATAGGTTTTTTAAATAGTTTATAACAATTGATAATTTTATCTTAAAGAACAAAAATGAAAACTCCCCCTTTTCCCCTCCCCCTTGATTTGTCTCTCATTATAGAGGTGTTTTAGGAACTCACAATAGCAAGGTTGTACAAACAAAACCTTGACACCTGCCACAGAGAAAGCAGAATAATGGCAGATCCGAAAGGATGTGGTTTATGAAATAAAATATAAGCATCTACTCATGTAAAATGTGTATATTCACTGACTTATGCTTTTCCAATGACACTGATTTTCTTTGTGAGCAGTAACACAGGGATTACACATGATTAGCTGCTGCAGTTGTGAAAAGAGAGGCAGCAGCCCTCCAGCACAGGCTGTCTGTGAGCAGACTAGGAAAGTGTTTCCTTTCCCTCTGAAGTAGACAGAACTCAAACTAAAGCTATATTCAGTTCAAAGACTTCAAAAAGCACATGCCACAGCTCAGGTTTTAGATGAATCTTAACACACAAGCTTCAGCAGAGAGATGAAGCTTAGGGTTTTCAGGCAGGCAGTACTTTAAAAAAAAAAGTTAGTAATTAAATGCATAAACTATGTAACTGCAACATTAAATTATTAATATCTTTGCAGAATTGAGAAAAGCTAAAGGTTACTTGCTGGCTAAGCAGCTCACCATGCTCTTATTTGTCCAACATGAATAAGCATTACAATCCATTTGATGTCTGCATACAAGGCACACAAAACCAGGTAAAGCAAGGTTACAATGAAACCTTTCCCATTTCATTGAATGCTCTAATACAATTTGTCCCCTTAGCACTGCCAGATGGCATTTAGAAGCCTAGTCACACCTGCAGGATGCAGTCACACAGGCACTGTGCCATGGTAATCCAGAGCTGCATCTTGCCAGATTAAAGCACAGAAAAACCCCACCAAAAAAAAAGTAGCTATGCCTTCAGAAAGGTGGCTACAAAAAACAACACAGGGAAGCAGACCTACTGACCACAACAGCATTCATGGATCTAGACATCAATGAGCTACCACCATTGATAGGTGACACTGTCCTTAACAACTGAAGATCTTGAAATTTGGATGCAAAAAGTTTTTGGTTTTGTTCAGGTGCGCGCACTGACAGCAAACTGTAATGCCTTGCTACAGCAACACCTGTAACAAAGGTTTTGGCCCAATGTTATTTGCTCAGCCCCAAGTGATGATTTAAACATTAAAATACAATGGCATAGATGCAGAAAGGGAAAAGAAGTAAAGAATGTGAGAACTTCTACCTAAAGAGAAACAAATATGTGACAAATCAATCCAAAGCAAAATGCAGTTAAAGATAACCTTTTAGGAACAGTAGCAAGATCAAAAGTAACTCAAATCTGAGAATCCTGGTGTAAAAATCCCATTCAAGTTGATTGTGCTGCAAGTAATGTATATGAAATTATACATTTTTCCAGATGAGGGACACATTTTAAAACACTTTATAGGCTTGCATGTATATTTATCACTTGATAATGTAAAATTAGTTATTTTTAGTATTTTAACAGCAAACCTAGGGTTTAGATTACTGTCCAATGTGACCTCTTATTAAGAAAAATTTGCTCTGGTCAAACACCCATTCCAAGCCAAATGTCTGACTCACATTTAGAATAAATTTATATGAAGATTCATTCACTGATAAAAATTAATTGGGGGAAATAAAGGAAATAAGGCAGTATTAAATAGAGCAACTAATACCAGAGAAATATTTTTGCCAGCCTAAGAAAATATTCAGTACCCAACAGCACTACATCAGCTCTTCTAGAAAGCACAGCACTTCTGCATTGCTTTGATTAGATCTTCCTTGGAAACTGAGTGCTTAGTTAAAGAGATTTCTGATTTTTACCTCTTGCTTCTTGATTGCAACCTTTCATTTGAGAGAAAAGTCAACACGGTCCAGAAAACACGTTACACTGACACATTTCATTTCCTACAGTGCTCACGATTATTTGAAAAGCAAGGCTTCATAGCTGGATTTTAAAGACATAAGGATTAGCTACAAAGTCTTTTGTTTTAAAGCTCCCCAGCCCTTTCCAAATTCTCTCCCTCACCTATATTGCCATACCCGAACACTTCTCGGTTAAAAACAAAGTCAAGTCTCAGTAGAGATTTTTCATTTTGAAAACCCAACAGCTATATAGTCTATCCCCTTACTGCATCCAATGTCTCAGATTTGATTTGCTGCTTTCAGGACAAATTGTAAGATGGATTTCTTAACAAAATGGATTTCTTAATAGTAAAGACCTTGTGAAGAGATGGTTTACTGAGACAAGTCACTGAATTCATGTCTGAATGGTGTACCTGGACATAAGCAGCTTAGAAGCTCAAAATCATAACACATCAGCTAAACAGTTGAAGTAACCACAAAATTTTTACAACTTTCTCAGAAACGTCTTAGTCAATACTATTCTTTTTGTTCACTGTCAAAGTGAACAAACTACAGGGTGTCCTCCACCTGGCCTGTTAGGCACGCTCATAGAAAAGCACAGCTGTAAGTATTTCAAAGAGACACATCTGTTGGGTGGAAGAAATTATCCAGCTTCTTCTAGTACACAGCAGGATAAATTCCAGGTGTTTCAGTGCATGGGATCCCCTGTGTTGATTCCAGCACAGAGACAGTTGGGGGAGCACCACAGATAATGCTGTGGACCATTCCAGCGTGGGCTCCAGGCAGCAGAAGATGGTCTGACAGCCTCCTAACAGCCAGGGACATTGCTGCTGTTTACAGAGGCTCACAGATGTTAAACAGCAGCGATCCTGAACATCCTATTTGTACCTCTATTAAAATACAGTACACTACCCGAATAGAATAATTCTGGAGTTTTATCATATTTATGAATTTTATGAGTACACTGTGAATAGGCCTGATGTGATACAATTGTATTAATTTCCCACTGTATCTGCTACTTGCTTTAAAGTTATTTTAAAAAACCAAGATCAGAATAGTACTAATGCATAATTGGGTCAGCTCCTTCAGTGCTTTCCAAAGGAGTCTTTTTCTGTCAATTCTTGTTCTTTATATGCATTTATTTATTTTTCAGGTCTGATGATAAAAATGTTTTCTGAAGTGTACATTTAAATAAAAACTGGTACTGTACAAGAACCCATGACTACCCATTGAAGCACAGTTATGCTGGAAGACTACAACTGGCTTCTGTATCTTACTGCAGTATTAAAGAAATATTACATAGATTTACATATATATACACAAATTTAAGTGAATATATTCATAAATTTATGTGTACACTGATAACAGAATAAGATGATAAATGGTTATCACAAGTCTGCTAATGTTCAATTGATATTCTTTTTATAATTTTAATTAGTTATTTAGGCAATACTGTAGTAATTAGAGCATTTACAAAGCATTTTAAAAGCTATAAAATAGTTTTCCAGAAAGATTAAATCAATATTTATATGGTTGAAATTTTAAACTCTTTTTCCATGTTTATCACATTTATAAGCTAATAGTAGAGTCTAAAATATTAGATCAGAAAGGCTATCAGCAAAAATTAAAAATAGAAAAAGACATTTTACTGAACTCCAACTATACATTAAGAGATCAGGACTATAACAAGGAGATGGTTAACATCATATCTTAGTTAGAGAGAAATATTCTAGATTGATGGTCACAGAAATACAGATTAGTTTCAAAAATAGTGTAAATGATAAAAGGAAAATTGATAGCTAAATTCATTTAATAAAGTACAAATCAGTCTTACATATCAAGTCCCAGAGGGGAAAAAAATCCCCCATGAGATAATAAAATTCTAAAAAAAAATTATAAAATTCTAAATCAAAAGACAGAATTTTGTGAAGAAAGATGAAAAAAGCATCTCTACCTCAATAGTACCCAGTAAACTTTTATTTTGGATGTACAGAGCCCTCTCTTACTGTTGTTTCAAAAATTTAATTACATCAGAAGCAAATCCTGTTAAAACAGCTGAGTGTGTGTACATTCAACATTCCACTTCTTTTGCTCAAAGGTCATAAAAATACTATTCCAAGTACTAGGGGGCTAGAAGAGTGTTTAAAGCTTATTTCCTTTGCATTGTCTCATTTCTTAGGAAAAGAGTGAGGGAAACTGTAAAAAGTACATGTATTTAATTCAGTAGCCATTTAGTTAAATTCTAATAAGTAATCTTTATACATACATGTTTATCTTCCTCACTAAGGAGAAGTGGTGTAAGACAACACAAAAAACACAGAACTGCCCAAAAGGTTCTTCAGAAATGCTCTCCTTTTGAACTTTTATATGGTTCAGAGGCAGGCTGTGCAATCAGCAACATTAATGAGTTCACTTACAGCAGCAGAGCAAAGTGGCTGATCATGTATGCTGGAAGGGCTAGAAACACTAAATACTGCATGTTTCTGTTGCTGCATTCAATGGCAGCACTTACTGACACTTTTGAAAGCAAAATGTAAAACATTTTGGACTTCTCCCATGACATACAAGTCAAATGTACTTGGAGCAGAGAGAAGCTTTTCACCTCACCTTTAAACTGATAATCAAGCATTATTTGTTTTCAGCTGGTGTAACACCAACTGCAGAAAATAACTCCTCCTGATCAAATTTTACTCTCAGTAGCAGATGTGTGACTTAAAGGTCTTTACATTTTAACTTCAGCTGTTCTCAGACAACAGGCTCTTATCTTCCAGTGCAACTGCACAGATATAACTAAAGGCTAAGTTTTCTCAAAGCAGTACCAAAAATTCTGCAGAGTCTATTGACTTTTATTTTCTGTATATTGGGTGTATAATAATGCCTAAGCCAAAACATTAAAATAGTTTCATTTGTAATTGCACAACCATAAATAATTACAAAATTTGTACATAATAAAGATTCATACAGTTGTAAACACAGGTAATAATGGTGCCTCTGTCTTCTGTTATCAGGACAGATTCTCTGACAAGCAGTGGACCACCACAACTGTATTGTGGGATAACCTACAGCTTTTTTTATTCTCATCAATGTTGTCTTCTTCCAAATATAACTTTATATAATTTGTTATTTGACATCATGACTTTGTCTCTCACCCTTCAGAACGCTGGGAAGAAAATGTGGTGAGAATGATGTAAGAATCACTTATTGACAGAATTTGCTATGTGGGCCCCAAGCCATAGAAATGCTTCCTTTTACAGAAAGGAAATTGAATTAAGGCTTTTGAGATTACACACTCACTAAGTGAGCCACAAGAGGAATAAGAATCCTTCATTAGAAAAACCTAGAAGACAATAACATAATCCATCTCCAGATGATTCTCTCTTGCTATCTAGAGACTCTCAGGCTAAATGAGAATACATAACAACATACGGTATTTTCCTATTAATTATAAAAATCTTTGCTTCACTTGACTTCCTCAAGAAATTTCGATATGTGCTTCCAGTTTGGGGTCATCTCCCTTCATAAACAAGGGCTGCATATTCATGCAGGAAAAGGTTCATCAAACCTGTTGATGCTCTGACAGATGTCACTTTAATTGTGACAAAATATCAGGAGAATACCGTATAGCCATCAAACCATATCCTGCATTCCAGTGGATAAACTACAAGGTTCCTTTCAGTACATTCAAATATGCTGTCTACTGACAAGAGCTGAAAGATTTCCTCCCCTCCTCCTCTTCTCTCTAGCTCAAGCATTCCCATGGTTATACATTCCAAGTCAGGAATGCCTAAAGTCCTCTGCATTTTCATTTCTCAGTAGACTACAGCTACAACCACACCTTTGCACCATGACTGGTACAACCCATTCCTTGGGAGAAAAAAAAAAAACAAAGATACTGTAGAATCATAGACAATAATCATAAATTCCCAACCTGCTCACATAGATTCTGGCCTGGTACTCAGTCTTCAACGCAAGAATAATTACTCCATATGATTTTGCTTGGTGACAGGCACCAAATGGTCTGATTTAAGATCATGGCTAGTAGATAATACCATAACACAAACACAGCAAGAGTATTGCAAAAATCACAAAAAAAGGAATTAGGACTTTCTGCATATTGCCATTTGCTTCTTCCAAAAGTGTATTTCTGTCTGATCATCATTGCCACTTACTCTCACTTAAATCAGGTAAAAGGAAGATAAAAAATATTTCCATGGCATCTTAACATTAATTAACAGCACTACTTAAGCATGAAAGACATCACTGTAATTTATATACCATCTAAGCATCTGTATTGCTTTGGAAAAAAAAAAACCAGAAAAAATCTGCTCTGTGATTGAAAGCACTCATGTTGAACCCTGAGATGAAATGCTATCAAATTTGTTCAACACAAAGCAAAGAGGAGGGCAGGAGGGAATTACAGGAGGGATACAGCAATTCACATTTTGATTAAGCTACTTCTTTTATTTTATAAAATAAAGTAGAAAAAATACTAAAAATATTGAGGCAAGGCTTTGTGAGTGAAAATCAGTGTAATAAGTTAAAAGTCTTGAACACAGCACCTTATGTGGTCCCAAAAAAGTTACCTTTTCTATTACATTATTTTGATCATGACTCTAAATGAAAGTACAGCTACTCATTCATTGACAAACACCACCTAATCAGGTTATTCAGTAGCACTCTACCTTTCTAATATAATTCTAATTGTCAAATTGTTCTATACCAAAAATATACTAGAACATATTTAGTTTATTGACAGATTCATAGCCTTGAAATACTACATTTTATTCAGACATTTACAGTGGGAGTACGCATAACTTAAATTTTAAGAAAGGTGTCTGATTTTGGAAACCTCTAAAAGTAGACAAGGTACTCAAAACAGGCTGCCTAGCTTACTTATGCTGCTTTAGACTGACAATTTTTCAATTCAACCTGTGATTTGTATGTATACAAGGACTATCTACCACCATGGGACTCTCTGGCCCGGACTCTTAATTCCAACATCTTCTTAAATATAAATTACTATGAAAATAATAATAATGTTAGTAATTATTTGTTCTTCCCTGAGGCATTTGCTGTCAAGGCCAAGCTGAAGACAAATTCATTCACAAGAGATATGCAAACATCCAGCAGGTGCCTGCCTGCAAAATGACAGCACTAAAATAGATGGATCTCTGTACCATGAGTCAGATCATCTTTATTCTCCTATCAGCATGTAAAAAAAATAAATAAGCAAATCATATGTTCTAAACTTTAAGATATCTAGCCTACAAGTGAAAAGTTAAGTTGAACATTTAGTTTAACCAAGCACTCCACAGACATACTGTAACAACAAAAAGTCACTGTCCCAAAGAGTCCTCAGTTTAGGACAAAGCACCACAGGAATAGGCATTAAGAGAAAAAAAAAAAAAAAAGACTAATGAAAAAACAGGCAAACAAAACTGAATGTAGTAACAAAACTCTTAAGATGAGCAATAATCAGCTAGTTAAGGAGATCAACAATTTAAATCCCAGTTATCACCACAATTGCAGCAATTCCAACGACTTTGGGCTATAGTGGGAGCACACAGGCACTGCTGTGTATAGAATACCCCTAGTATTCTTATCTTTCATTTACTCCTTGCTTGATTCTACAAATAAACAGTCTCTCCCTCACTAGTATATCTTTTCCCATTATCTATGAGGACCAAAACTTTTATTTGTCAAATTATCAGTCAAAATATTGTACAGTGGAAAAACTGGATACCACATAAATAATGTAAGATAATATCAGCATTACTGATTAAAACTAATACATTTATAGGCATTCATGATTCTGAAAAATAGTAAACTGCAAGGAAAGGCAAGTATACATTGCCTCTTAATATAAAAAAATTCTCCTTCCACAACCCACTCCTAAAGTTTACTCAAACCAGATAATCAGATTATTATTTCTGTCAAGAATATAAAATAAATTTTAAAAAAAGATAAAAGTTCATTTGAAAGTTCCAGGCTGTAGATGAAGACATGAAATGCATGTTAAATGACAGTTTCTTTAGATTTTCAATTAAGGAATAGAATACGTTCTTTTTTCCTGATAATTCACTGCTAGATTTTCTTTTCAGTGGTCTTTAGAGCCACAACATCTAAAGAGTCAGCTTCATAAAACTGTAGGACAGATATTCTCATCTTCTGCATTTATTTCCATATGAATGGAAACCCAGACACTTACAACTTATCAAAAAAACCCCAATTCTGAACTCTGGGAAAGTAGAAATAATTAACCTGACATTTGCATGTATCTGAAATTGCCAGAAACATTAATATGCCTGTGTATTTTCATGAGGAGAATAATTTACAGCACCAAAGCTCTGGGTTTTACTGCAGTTGAGTTTTCAAAGCTAGCATGCAATGCACGTGTATTTGAAAAACAAGGCATCAGCTGATGCTATATTGGTGGCATGAATTTTTTCAAGGTAATGTCAATACCACCCAGAAATTGAGTTTCTACAGTGCTGCTTTTAATAAAAGGTAAAAAGCACGACATAAAACAAGCCCAAAAATTTAAGTATGAGAGCACAAACCAAATAAAAACACTGTACAAAAAGTCTGATTTGATGTTGACAATATAAGGAATTATTATAGTTGTCTCTAAGGTCATTATTCTACCCTGAAATTTGTATAAGCACTTTTACAACAATCTTTCCACATAAATTCTAAAAACAAATAGAAAACCTCATCATCATCAATTTCTCATCAACCTCCTTCAACCACCACCCAACAGCTAGACTACCTTTGACAAAAAAAACACTCCCAGGTGTTTATAAGAGGAGGAATGACTGGAAAAGCTGCTCCTCCTGCTGTCATCTACACTCTATCTTCTTAAAAAGGCTTTACTCACCTAGACATAGGATCAGATAGATGTGCTGTGGGGCAGCCACTGATGGGACAGCCCAGAAAACACAGAGCACAGGCACCTTGTAAGCAGTCTGCTCCCCCAGCTCACTCCATTGGAAGAGCAGTGATAACACCCAGACCTGTGTCAGCCCCTTCAGTTTAACTTACAGGTTGCTCTTTTCTATCAAGGCAGGTTGGGTGTGCTCCATGTGGCAACAGTGAACTCTATCTTTAAATCGTAACATGGGAAGCTCTGGAAAGATAGCCACCAGTAGATTTGGAGAAATCTGATAAATTTTCAGAGCTAAGTGACTATACGAGAAATAATATTTAAGTAAAATCAGAGTATTATTGTTTTTAGGTACCAGCTCATGTTCTGCTTTCTGGACCTTCTGTTAAACAACTCAAAAAGCAAGCTACATTCAATGAAGAATCTTAAGAAACACTAAAATGTCTCCTTTAGAAGAGACAGTATGTGTTTGTTCCAAACAACATTAGAGGCAATTCAACCAATTCAATCCTTGTCTGAAGAGTCAGTCTCATTTAAGGGCCTCATTTAGACAAAACATGGCTTGGAAGATTTTTACTCTTTAAAAGCAATCTGCATTGTTGCCTTAAAAACAAAACCATTGAGGAACCTCCTTTTCTAACTTTTGGATGATGCTGTTTGTTATTAGGACTCCTTTTTTTTCAAATCCAGTTAACTAATGCTCTCCAAGAGATAACACAAGACTGTGGACTTCTATGGTTCTGCAATAGCTTTGGCAGATTGATAAGTCTCTGTCCAACAAACTGAATTTATGTTTTTCTCAACACAGTTAACAGCTACAAATATCTTTAATGTAGCCCTAGGGCCCAAGTTTTGTCACAGACTGCATGCATACACATGAACTAGCAACTGATGGAGACTGTAATTCTCACCTGCTGTGACTAGACACATTTGGGCCTGTTGTTTTTTTAGTTTTGGGCTCTTTGGTGAGTTAAAAAACCCAAACAAACAAACAAACCAAAAAAAAGAAGGGAAAAAAATAACCAATGTGCTATCTCTTGGAAAAAAAATAATGTTACATCAAAAATTGAAATGAAAATTTTCTACAGAAAGCCTGCCAAAAATCATTGGAAAGATTCCCACTGTTATCTAGAGGTCTGAATAATTACACCTTTAGAGTATAACTGTGAAGTATTTTAACACAAATCCAAGCACAGCCTAAACCACAAGATTGCCAACAATACTACACCTCTTTAAAAAATTCATGTGCAGCTACTGATTTGATTTTGAGAATCATGATGTTAGAAACACTCATGGCACATGCCTAGAGCACTTATCAGGATGCATTTGTAGATACAGTTCCAAAATATTCACAGCATATATTGCAAATATAACAAATGGTACCTGCCCCTTCAATCACTAGCTATGTTATTAAATGGTAAAAAATCTTAAACAGCACTAAAAACACACAGAGAAATAAATTTTCAAGTCTAATGGGGGGGGGGGGGCAGTTTACCATGAAGAACTGGCAACCCTTTATTCTTTTTCTTTACTAGAACCTTCATGATTCAAGTGGTGTACTTCTAGGAATATGGGGTCCACAGCATTCCCAGATGCACACTGCAATAAATAAGGAAGAAGGAAAATGGAGTTCAGCCTACCAAAAATACATTGACAACCAGTATCTCACAGAATCACAGAATAAGCAAATTTGGGACCCACAAGGATCATGGGGACCAGCTCCTCCAGGAGCACAGGGCCATCCCCATGAATCACACCACGTGCCTCAGAGTATTGCCAAACGCTTCTTGAATTCAGACAGGTTTGGTGCTGTGACCACTTCCCTGAGGAGGCTGCTCCAGTGCCCAGCCACCCTCTGGCTGAAGAATCCTTTCCTGATAGCCAACCAAAATCTTCCCTGACACAACTTCAGGCCATTCCCTCAGGTCCTGTCACTGGGCACCACAGAGATGAGATCAGTGCCTGCCTCTCCGTTTCTTCTCACAAGGATCTCATGACAGGAAGAAACAAGTACTCTCTGAAAATACTAAATAACATCAATGGATTTATTTTCCCCCTTAATGAGGCATCCATTTTTGCTATATTATGAAAAATCCTCCTAAGAGAAAAAAATACACAAAAGAAAAAAAAAAATTCCATATAGTATACATGTGCTGACTACTATACAGGAGAGTCTTTGGTTTCCCTGCACAGCTGCCTGAGCAATCAATTTCAGACTGAAGAAAATTTTTAATTTCCTCCCCTGTAAAGGAGTTAAGACCAGCACCCCTCAAAAATATGTTGCATGGTTTCTCTTTTATCTCCTTTGAAATTCTATTGTTACCCAGGCAAGCAGCACAGCCAGAGCTGAAAATTTAAGTTTAAAATCTGCGACTCAGCTTACCTTTGTAATAAATTAATTCCTGGAACACACAACTTGGAGTCTGTTGTACATTAGCAGACTGTACAGCTGTTGTACATTAGCAGAATGACAACTCCTCCTTTCTTTGTAGCTGTGACACATCAAGATAACACAAATTTGGATTGGCCACAATTATTAGATACATGTTACAGAGGGATGACTTGGTTTGCTCTAATCGTTTGATGGAAATATACAGATAAGTAAAGGGCAAGAAGAAGACTAACTACTGTTAAAGGTATTTTGCATCTCTTTTACTGCTTAATAGTTTGTTTACAGCAATGCTAATCAAAATCAAACAAAAACACTAGGGGAGAGGAGAAGGGAGCAAAGCAGACATGCATTAATTTTGCTTATGATGGACTAAAATCAACCCTGAGATCTCCATAATCACTCTTTGGTACTTTTGGGTTATAGATCCACGGAGGAATGTGGCTATCAGGATCATTTTTGTTTATAATATTTACATACCATTTTAGCTCATTACTGTTGAACATGGGATAGCATGAAATATTGAACTCCTTTTTTGCAAGAGATGCAAATAAAATCTTGATGTAATATCAACTCCTAACAGACAGCTATAGCTCACAAGTGTTTCTTTCATGCATAATTTTGTTGTATTTTTTTGTATGTGTGTCAATTCTAAAAATCAGCTTGCATTACTGGTGCATTTTTTAAGAACAGAGCTCCTCTGGATTTTGAGCCAGAAGTCTCCTTTTACAGCAGGACTAGTGCTACTCCAGAGTAAATTGCAACCAGCTCCACCTGCTTTCAAAAAAGAACACAATCCCACTCATCTACACTCACAAAGGAAAACATTAGGAAAATCCTGTAATTTTATTCTATTATTTCTATATTCCATTCCTATGACTGATCCATTTGGTCATCTTGAAATTATTTCTTTATGTGACCATTTGGAAATACACAGAGAAGTGAAAAAGTAGCCATGTTGCAGTAGACAATGACAAGTGCCATCTACTTTAGTTATCACCTAAATGGAACTAATTAAGAAAGTACTCCCCTATCTAATGCACAAACAGGTTCCTGTATTCCTGAGAGCATATTTAGATTACTACTGGGAAGTTAGGATAAAAAAAAGAGATATAATGCAGTAACAGCTAAGGCATGATAAGTATTTTGGTAAGCATGATAAAGAAAAAGCCTGTATACTCCTTTCTGTGCACAATCTTCTCCCTCCTCCCTCACACATATTTCTAAATGACACGTGTTCTTGTAGAGGAGATCACATTCTACCAAGAAAGAGACACATTCATCTCTCAAGGATTAAATACAAGGGTGGAATCAAGGGGTACTACAAGCAAACTGTAAGGTCTTTAAACAAGACAGTCTTTTTTACTGTATTCCTACAGCAGCAGCAGAACTATCTCCTGATTCATGACTGAGACTCCACAATGCAAAAAATAGCCATAAGTGCAGTATATTTATTTTAAACAGTAGGTAAATATATCTGACCTCCAATATGAGGATCTTAATGCTCTGAGAAAACTCAAGGATAAATGATTCAGAAGATCTTTTAATTTTACAGATGCATAAAACTGAGTTTAAGCAACTTCCCTGAGTGTACAAAGAAAATTGACAAAGCTAGAAGAGAAACAGACCTTCAGTCTTTTGCCTAAGCGTTAACATACACAATCCTTCCTAAAAGCAATAATGTAGCAGCTACCATATAGCAATGGAAATAATATCAATAAGTGATTGCATAACACCTACAGATAGAAATGATGTTTCACAAAGCTGTAATTGCCCCGCTCTAGGTATAGAGTATGTTCAGGCAAACTAACTACCACCTTCCAGAACTGTGACTTAATATTCATCTGCTACCTTGTGTAGGATTTGTGTGGCCAGATTTTGGTAGAGGGGGGCAGTGGGTCTACGGAGATGGCTTGTGTCTGTGCATTGTAGTTCCCTTTGTTTCTCATTTACAACGCCAACAATAAATCCAAAGTCGCCTGACCTCTACAACCAATCCAAAAATAGCACCTGCTGAAAATTATCCCCTCCAAATCACACATTATGGACACAGTGTTTACATCAGGCAATTTAAAACAACAATAAAAAAAGATTTTTGGCAGCTTTCCCCCAGTCCTCTTTCTTTGGTGCAATGCCTCCACCATGCTTACTAATCACTACTCACTGTCATGGACTTACCATGCAACTTACTAGTAGCATCAATGTAGTGATTCAGACAGAAGAGAGAGTTTAATCCATGTCAGTCAGATGGCACAGGTTCCTCTTAATCCATGCCAGTCAGATAGCACATGGAACAATAGTATTTTAAGGCTGCACCTCCTATATTATGGGCTAAGAGCAGCAACTACGCTTCTGACTAAGGTGAAGAACACTGACAGGATCTATCAGAGGAAATAAGTAAATACACAAATTCCTTACCACCACCACCACAAATCCAATTTGCAAAAAAAGGCAAAATTAAATCATATACTTACTACTACAATTGTTTTAAAAGACTCAAGAGCCCTCAGCTGTGATTCCTGTCCTAAGCACTGCACAAATGTGCACACAAGTACACAGTGTGACAAAGACCTTGCACTAAGGATACCATTTTCCAGAAAAACCAACAGATGAACTATGGAGAAAGAAAAACATTTTCAGATTCAATTACACTAGGGATTTTTCTGTGCACTGGTGTCCATATTACATGTCTATATATAAGAACTCATTCAAAATACTTGCACACAAAAATATACATGCAGGCATGCATGTTCATGCATACTCACACACAGTTATCTGCATGCATGTATGTGCACATATACTGAAAAAAGTGATAAGCTGAGGTCAGCTGAGCACAGGAGAAGGAAAACAAAAACAAAACAGATAGAGGGCAACGAATATGCAACAAGGATAGAGGGAAGATGACAAGTAATGAGAATACTCCTGACAGAGAAAGGAAAAAACAACAGTAACAACAAAAGGGAAGGAGAAGCAGGCAAAAGAAATAATACCAAACGTTCAACTACTAAACACAGCCTGCTGACTTGCATTTCAACTACAGGTTTATTTTTCCATTAAAAATAATAAATGTTAAACTAGTACAACAGCTGCTTTGCTACACACTTTTGATATATCCCTGTATTCTGGAGCTGTTTCTCACCCTGTTAAAATCTACATTTGGTCACTTAGGTAAAAGTGCCATTAAGAAACATTTCTGTGCCCAATACTGGCAATTCTAGAAGACATCAAGGACTTTTAATATCAAAAAAGTATAGGGATTTTGCATACAGTCATGTACTGAAATACCATTTTATTACAGCTTAACATATTAGAAAAATAATATTCCAAGGCTCAGTTAACTAACTGTAGAGTATACTGAAGTAAGAAAAAAACCAAAAAAAACCCAACAACAAAATGCACAAAACCTAGATGCGAAATAGAGGAAACATTGGTATTAAACTCAGTAGCTCTATGAGCTTTTTATTCTCTTCTAGAGAAGAAGCTTTCCTCATTTATCTGCAGAAAACAGAGCATAACTATGTTACTTTGTACATATACATATTTAAATCAATATATATATATACATATATGTGCTTGCCAGTAACTAGCTGTGAAAGCAAGGAAGAAAATGATAACCATTTCCAGACTACTTCCCTGCCTTTGCAGAATTTACAATTCTTTTGTACTTGAGCACCAGAGAACAGCCAACATCAGTATCTAGCCATTAAAAATATAAAAATGAAGTATCTTCCCAGCAGCATTCTTTTATTGGACCACAGCATGAATGCACCTTGGCACTTCAGGCTAAGCTGTAACAAAGCATAGTCTTCCATTCTGGTACAATACCCAGACTCCAGAGATTCATATTCAAGGGCTGTGTGCACTGTGAAGTTAACGTGACAAACTAATGCAACCTTCACAATATTCCTTGTCCCTGATTCTACAGGTTTCAAGGTTTGGGAGGGTTTTCACATGTATTTCTTTCCTTACTAAGGATGCAAAAATGCTAGAAAAAACAAACTCATTTGTAGAAGCTAGGCTTTGAATATTTTCTGCATCGTTTCTGCATTCATACAAGTCTTTCTCAGTTTCTTTATTCAGAGTGTGCATTTATGTATCAGATCTAAGAAAACAAGAACTGGTTTAATTTGGGACTACTAATTGTTTTTGGCAATCACCCAGTGTTCCACCAGATGATTTTATTCAGAAGCTAAAAGCCACAGTACCAGACAAGGTTGCCCTCTCATATATCGCTTTAGGCTAGGCCTATCCAGAATGAGTTTAAAAGGTTATTAACTCTGCTCTATAAGCAGACACAATGTAGTTTTGCAAGAAAATTCTTACTTTAATGTTTATAAAATGCAATCTTAAAAAGGACTTTATATCCCTCCTACAAAAGCACACTGCAGCACAGCCCCTCACTTGTTTACTTCTGATATAGCAACAGCAGCAGATGCTTCTTCCAATTTCAAAAATTAGCCTTCCAGGGGAATTAGAGAAGCAAATAGTAGGACCTCCTCATGTGACATACAGATTGAACAACACTTACAATGCATTACTTGTACTGCAAGACAGCAGAGATAATTAGGAAGCTGCAGAGTCCTTGACCTGAATTTAGGATCCACTAAAATCTCAAGGTACTGTTAGAGTGATTTCAAGAAACTAGCTCAATGCAAATATGGTAAAAATAACAACAACAACAGCAGGTTTTCCCAACTACTTTGTAAACACAGCAGTACTTGTCACTTAAAGTTGAAAAATTATCAAAGTGAAAAAAGCTTTAGTTCCATCCATGCCAACCTTGCTCTAGTGATTTTTGTGTCTTTCAGAGATTCAAATCTAGTCCAGAGCTGGAATAAGCAGGAGATTCAAGTGATTTTTACTTACTTACTTCCAACATTTTTGGAGGAATTCTGGCTATTCTTTTATTAGTCTTTATTATATGAAGTCTGTTCAACATAGTGAAGAATTCCATAGGAAGTGCAAGTTCAAGGGAAGGGGAACAAGAAAATAGGCATATTCCCTAGATGCATGGTTTGATAAAGGATAATCAATAAAATGTAGGAAAATACTTTCAAAATCAGCAAGCAGGATAGCTGAGTGCTAATGTACTCATCATGGAACCTATCACAAAGGTGAGATTTCAAGCAGCAGAAACCCCAAAGAACTTTTTGAAGATATGATCTTCATGAAGCTGGGTGATAAAATTCCCAAAACAATGTCACAGTGCGAGAGAAGGGATCAGCTAGGAGGCCAAGTTCAGATTCCCCACTGTACAGTGTCATATGCAACTGCTTCTCAAGCTCACGCTTCTTATTAGAAGACAAAAGATAGGACAAGGCTGGAGATCAGTTCAGCATTTCATCCTTGAAGTTCGTAAGATTTTCCCAGACAATGATTTCAGGACAAAAGCAGACAAACCAATATTATTGAGAACAATTTGAAAAAATAACAATTCTAATAGCAGGAAAATACTAAATAACAATTACAGTGATTTCCTTGCTTTGTAGTGCCACTGTAGAGAAACAATAACAAAAAAAAAAGAAAGCTTCATTTAATTGCCTACCTATTTACCATCTCTTAAAATATTCTTTGTACTGAGCCTAATAAGAGCTTTGTTTTAAAAAAGTAGGAGCAACAGCAAAAAACAGGATTTATAGTATGGAGTCTTTTATTTCCTTTATACTTGACATATATAAGGCTTGCAGGTAGTTTGTAACCACTAAGGTGTCCTAGGGAATCTTGTATAATCATGAGATACTAATTTCATTAATTCCACTGTTTTCTGCTTCTCAGCCATTCTATCTTATTCCAAATCAGAGATGACCATTTGAGACAAGATGCATAAATCTACCTTTGCAATGTAACTGGCAGAAATCAGAAACTGTGTCTTTAGCACTAAGGGAAGACCAAGGCCAGCCAGTCTGTTTATTTTTTCAGTGGGGATAGAGAGGGAAGTAATCAACCCAAGTGAGAAGCCACCTTCTTCTCTCACTCAACTCTGTAGTGCATATCCCAAGCCATGCTGTGCACATACATACAGAATAATATCCATTTCAGCTATCTGATGACACAAAAATCTGCCAGCAGCAACAGCTGCAAAGCAGCTGACCACCTTCCAGCCAGGCAGTGATGACACCCTGTACAACTTTGACTTGGTATTCCTGAATAAAACCAAGTTTTATTGTTATCAGGCATACATTAACAGCAACAACTATAAGATAAAACTGACAGTAATTGAGAAGGAAAGCAATCATGTACAAAACCAAGGCATACTAACAAAATAGATTAAAAAAACCAGCTAGCCAGTATCAGTTTAAGAAAATAATTCATTTAATCAGTATTTCATTTCTTAGCTGTTTTGGTGCAGCACTGGTACAAAATACTTCTCTGTAACCAAGTCCTTCTTGCAAATAGTGGCTTGGGGAAGGCAAGGAAAAAGGATTATAGAGAAATATGTACAATCTTATTTACATCATGGTTCTCCAAAAGGAATAAAAAGCCCTGTTAATATGCAGCAGAGGACACAAGTTTACTTTATAAATTATTAATTACAGGCTTCATAGTCCATAAAAATGTTTAACTCCATTTATTAAGACTGTAAAGGCTGTGTGTTTTTTGGGGTTTGTTTTTTTTTTAATTTGAACTTCCCTAGCAGTGTGCACAGAACAATTTCAGAAAGTGAGAAGAATCAGGTGGTGGGGCCCCAGGGAGGTTTGACAGACAGGGAGATAATTCAAGTTTTTCTAGCAAAACTTTTGAAACAGAAAACACATGGAATATGGAGGGAGAAAGCTTAAGGAAAGGAATGACAGAGGTAATATATGACAAGCTGATACAGAAAAGCAATTGTACTTTTATCCCTACAGCCCATTTCTTCTTATCAGCTGTGTTGGCTCTTCTTATCTGTGCCTAATTCTAGGGTATCAAAGTAAAAAAGCAAAAAAAAGGACAAATATCCTCCTCAGCCCTGATGACCCCTCACCATTCCCTTGCTGCACTATTTCTGGTTAAAACACTTATATGTCCTGAAAAATATCTCACAAAATCCCTGCCAGTTGTTGTGCAATATGGGATAACAGTGAACATTGAGCCAAATGAATCTGATTCTTCAGCAGATCTGCAGACCTCTGCTGTTTGTAAAGCATCCCCTGACAGCTGAGCAGATGGATTTTTTCTGCACAGAATATACATATATATGTATGTGTGTGTAGGAGGGGCTGGGGTGTATGTGGAGAAGGGATAGAAACCTCAGAGCAGAGAAATAAAAACAACATGTAAGAAATCAACTTTTTTGGTCACATAACAAGCAACATCATTCAGATCCTATGGAGAAGGGATAGAAACCTCTAGACAAGAACAAGAACAAAACATGAACTAAACAAGAACAGCAACAACTCTGGCCTGCCCAAGATTTCATGCCATTGTTTTTTAAAACAGTTGTTGTATGACTACAGACTTAGTCATAAAAATGAAAACTGAGGTGTGAAAATGGGGGGCAGAGACACAGCAGTAGTAGAGTTCATGAGAATAAATTATGCTTCAGGCCCAACTGCCTCATGAGGACAACATCTGATTTTCCTGAAATGTTGTCCCGTGCACTGAATACTGACTAGGACAAAGGAGATAGGGGATAGAGGAACAATGTGATGTACATGCTGATTACTCCTATCTGTCCCTTCTAAACCTTCTCTCTTGATTTTTTGTTTTAAGGAATAGCACATCAAGACTGCCTGATGCTTTTGACAGTAAACTAGTATTTTACCCTATCAAGCAAAACCTGGCTGATTATTTGACTTCTAATTAATCTCCAAATGGATAGCAGGGAGATCAGCAAAACATCTAACACTAGACAAGGCTTGCTTGCTATTCCTGCTAATTAGTTATACCTAATTATTGTCCAGTAATAGAGCCTTGGTCTCTATTTGAAAGTCCCTCTGGGTACAGTGGCTTACCTGCCTACCAAAAGAAAGACAAGAAGACAATGTCATTTGTTCTGAAAACAACAGAGATTCTTACACTTTTTCATATTTAGCTTCAAGGCATATATTTGCAGAGGAGGTGGTGCAGTGCTAAAAACTCCTCTATTTTAATTTGGTTTGGTTCTGCCTCTAAACAGAAAAATCAAGGCCTATTGTCAAGAGAGTTTAAAGGAAATGCAATGAAAAACTATCCCTGTGACCATTCTGGGTGTGCAGAATTCCAAGACATGGACAAGATGCTTAGAGGTACTAAGTCTCCTATTTTGGAAACAAGAAATTCTGCAAGAATATAATTCCTACTGTATTCTGCACAACAGATTTCAAATCCAGGCACACATCTTTTGTTGTGAGTCAGGATAGGGTGAACGAGGGCTTGTCTGAAACACCCTAGACATATTGGAACAAAAAGCAGTAAATTAGCTGGCAGACAAAGCAGATACACCAAACATTTAAGGCACAGAGTATTACTGTTACTGGGAAATATTTTGTACACTCCTGTATTTCTGGAACAATTTTACAGATTTACACGTGATCCAGTACACAGACAGTACTTGAGGGTACAGCCACCTGTGTTTTTTATTTGTGTGCTGCCTCACAGCCATCTGCATGCCCACACTGAACCACAGCCAGGCTTCCACCTCCAGGTCCAGACTCCAACAGGGCCACAGCAGCAGCAGCATCCTGAGGCTTGGCTTTGCCTGCCTGCAGCAAGCAGGTGTTTTTTGAAGATACAATGCAACCTGGATAGTCTGTCAAAGAAATGGCCACAATGAGACTTTTTTTTTGTAAGGAAAACATTACAATTAAGTGACTGGAGTAGTCAGGAGATTTTGAATGCACGTTTTGGAGACTGGATAGCATAAACCATATATGCGGCAGAAGATTAAAATTGCAATGTTGGTTTTGAAAACAGAAGAACCCTTCTGAATGATCAAATACAGATAGATGATACAGCCCCTTTCAGGTTTTAAAATGGTAATTTTAAACAAGTTATCTAGAGAAATCTGTTGTTCAAAAGGCTAGTTTCTGGCTGTCTCTGATATGTGCTAAAATCATGAACTTGCACACCATACTGTAAACAGCAACATATGGGCCTGCATTGATATTTCTGTCCTAAAGCCTTGAGTTTTATCATACTGATTTAATAAGGAATTACAGTACACTGTGGAAAGGTCAAACAGATGCAGAGGCAGAGCATTTAACCTGAGCTATCTACATGGATGAAGTAGTATGGCTGGCACATCAAGCCTGGAGGAAGAAAGGGCTTCTTTTGGACAGAGTTACCATGGACACATGGTCCTTGGGCAGACAGAAATGATGGACATCCCAAAATGGCCAGTTCTAGCTCATTCTCAGTTTCCTGAGGCTTAGCATTCAGACAGAAGAATTTGTAGAGGAAGGCCTATGCCTGTTTTCTGTAAGAGGTCTAATTAATTAATTAATTACAATGATCTAAAACTTTTTCCTCTCTGCAGTTAGCCTGCCTCCCTCCTTTTCCCAGCTCTTCAGCCACAAAAATCAGACTATTGTTTCCACATGGCTACCAAAAGCTCTAACTTCATGACTAAGCTTCATCTTTTACTGCAAGCATCAGCCCAGTCCCACAAATATAAGCAAGCTAGTGCCAGAAATCAATAAAAATGTCATTGCATCTTGCAGCTACAGGAAGGATAAGGAACTGGAGAGTCCTGCAGCCACAAGAGAAGTATGTACCTATTCAAAATGCAGGTGATAGCGTTTGATGTGCTTTGAGATGAGGAGCATATCTGAGTGTCATACATACTAGCAATACAAAAAAATTATTTAAATAGAGTTGTTCAGGCCCAAATCCAGACCACAGAAAAATAACCCTATCCTATTATGTATATAGCATAGCTATGAAATTATTAGAAAAGTTACATCCCAAAGCACAGCTGGCATTTTAAAGCTACCTGAGAAGACATATATGGAGCTTTTTTCTCAATTTTACTTTTTTCCTAAAGTGCTCATGCAGAAAACAGTAACAATATATTCTGCAGCAACACAACAGTTGAGTTTTTTCAGAATAGAGGATTTTTTACTTATTGAAAGGACATAAGGTATCCAAGAAATTCAGTTTGACTCTTCCCTACTCTGATTCAGATAGTATGCAGTCAGCCAGTAAGTCAGCCAGTATTTCCTACAGTGGTAAAATGTAAAATTACGTAAAAATTTGATTTAGACACAATACAGCAAAAAGAGACAGCCAAATTACTACAGCTTCTTATGTTTCACCACCACCTATAAACCCTTATTTTTTTTTAAATATTAGCCTTCATAATGCTATTAGCACATCAATGATATTCAACTGCTAGTAAAGATCCCTGAAAGAAATTAAAACTAACAAGACTTCTGTTTATTATCATCACATTTACTTCTTCAGCACCAACCACAGCACAAAAGCAGAGCCTGTTATCAACTACAGTTCCTTTGGTGGCAGTTCTACAGATGGATAAAATATCTACAGACTGGCTCAAAGAAAAGATTTGACCTTGAGGTACAACAGATCCTCTTTGAAACAAACCTTCTCCTCCTAACAAATCCAAAGAGCTTGTGTCTAAGAGTGAATCTGCAGGTATTAGGCATGAAGGGAAAAAAAAATCTTTTAAAGTAAGAGGGGGGTTGGAGGAAAAGGGGACTCTGTGTTCCAGATCACATAATAATGATTCAGAAAACAGTTCACCAGATGTTGAGATTAATGCTAACGTTTCTCAGCTTTTCTTTTGTGCCACAGAAGGGTGGGAATTATGAAGTGGAGGAAGTCCCAGGTTGTAAACTAATTATCTTTTCTCATATACCTCTCTTCTCCATTACACAAAAAATGCTCAAAGGCTAAATATATTTTCTGTAGTAATTTCATCATGTGTGCTATCATAGTATATTTCCTACAATTCTCTGCACTTTAGAGGCTATGACTGAATGATTTCGATTAACACATACAAATCTCAGAGACATTAAAACCAAGTATTTGATTTTATAGGTCTTACAATTGTTTTATGTTGTCCATAAACATATACCAATTTCTACTTTTTTCCCAAATAAGATCAAAAATATTTAAAACATTAGACAGAAACATTCATACCAAAATTAAAAAAAAATCCCCAAGCCAGAAGAATATATTGTAAGTCTGTGTAACAACGAAGCACATAACCTGCACTTCAATACCTTGTTTGGACAGTCCCACTGAACCTATGCAAAAACTCAAAGAAGCCAGTAAATCTCACTTCAAGGCATTGTATGAAGCACACCACAGCCTCAGATGCTACATCAGAACATATTCTCTCTGCTGCCTGCCAATCAGTGCAGGCCTTACCTTAGAACACAGGCAAAAAGAAAATCAGAGTGTTTTGTACTTTTAATAAACCAGAGATTGAGAAAACCCCCAAAACAAAGCAAGCAAAAAGCTTTTGTCAGGAAGAATCCATTAATGTAATACCAAAAGACCAATAAAGTATGGGTCCTTCTACTATCTGCAAAAAGCTTAAGACATCAAATTGAGGTTTATGAAATAAGCATTAGAGGTATTTCTAGACCATAGTATAAGTAAAGGACATGAACTTGGAAGGTGACATTTTTAGGACAGTCTGTTGCAGTCTGTTGGTACTTCTGAAGAACTTCCCATACTATGGAAGCATGAATTTACATGCTTAAATTGCCTTAGACACTCAAGGATAAAAACCTGAACAATACATTATCCAGAACTATGTGTAGGACAGAATGGGGAGGGTCTACCTACAGTCAAATCAAAGGTCTCGCCCTGTCTCAGGCTGTTGTCAAATTTTTGCTTCAGATCATCACGTGAGCAAGTCCAGGTTTTGAAAGACAGTTTGCTAGACAAATTCAGGGAGCTTTCTCTATTACAATATCGTGCCAGCATAGCACGATTATCCTTGAAAGCACATTTATTTCCAGCTTACTGAAAATCATCCAAGAGTTTACAAGTCATTCAAATATAATTAAGAAATTAAAAATAATCTTACCTTCTTTTGATCTTCTAGTTTATGACTCACTGGATTCCTTCCATGTTTGTTCATCTCTGAAGATAAATCCATCACATTCATTCCTTGCCCTTCAAAATGAAATCGGTTCAGCAATGCAGCAAACTAATCCAAAAAACAGGGACTACAAACACAGAAACATGGTGCTTTTTTCCATCACACACCATCTCTGAACATCAATGACTTGGAGAAATGACTAAGAAATCCATTGATTGAGCTGAAGAAAACTTTGCAGTTCACTCTTGAGACTTTCCAAATCACCATAGCGTTTTTAAAAGCTGATGCTTAAGAAGAGAAATATTCATTTACCACTTTTAACTCCAACTGCTATCTGTATCTTTCTTCACAGGTTTCCATTTTACAGGAGGTTACATCCTGACTGTGAACCTGTTGAGAAAAAAAAAAAAATCATCAAAATTGATTTACAATTTTCTGTCACTCTTTATAGTTATCTGTCTTCATTAGTTCACGTAGATTTTGTGTGGTTTGAGGTGAGCTTTTTTTTGTTGGTTAGTTTTGGTTTGGTTTTTCAGTTTTGTTTGTTTTTGTTAAGTGGTACTAGAGTTTCATTTAGTACTTGGCAGGATGAAGTAAAATATGATCCCCTCCGTTGCCCTCTACATCCCTGTGAGCACACTGAGTATTCACTGAACAGCTAGGGAATTCCAGCTACCAACATAAAGAAAAAGTTATAGGAAAGAGAAGAGCAAAAACTATTTGACTAAAATACTGAAAACGCTAAATTAAAAATGCACCAAAAAAATCCTCCTTAAAATGCCAACTCCCACCCCCAAGCTTTCTTATTGTGATCCAGTTATGAATAGGAGAAAGACACATGGGTGAGATATATCCAACAATGAGACAAAATCAAGAGATCAATATTGATACAAATAAGTACTGATAGCATAGGACCCTGTGAGATACAATTTCTTCCCCAGACTAAAAAGTGTACCAACAAGAAACAAAATTGTAGTTATACTCAACACCACAGTGTGAGACATCTATTCTTATCCAAATTCATCTTCACATACAATTGAATATGCTAGCAATAAAGGACTAATCAAGCAATAAGGACAAGTCCTTTACAAAAATAACTAGAAACAAAGAGAAGATGCATTTGGGAAATCACAGGAATATAAACAATCATACATTAAGCCACCATATGAGAGAACACATACCCATGTAGCTTGTTACCCAAACACTACTTTAGCCTCATACGTCTTACCTTAGAATCAAATTAATTTTCCTTGCTATTCTAACTTTTGAGAATCACCTCCTTCTGCAGACAAGCAGTGTATTACAAACACACTCACCAAAGGAAACTCAAAAGCTTAGAGACCATTTTCCTATTCATTATTTAGAGCATCCTGGGGAAAGTCACTGAAATAAAAACAAGGCGTTAACTGCCCATAAAATAGGAAATAGTCATTAAAACTGTGCTCTTAAAATCTTTCATAGATTTAGCATTTTATTGGATTAAGAAGCAGATCAGATTCAATAGTATAGTATAACTTTCCCAAGCACACATAGCTCTTCTCACCCCGCTTCTACAGAATCTGAAGCCCAGCAGGACAGAGCCAGATATCACTCTCAGGTGCAGCCTGTTCCCACCCCCACCTGTGATTTCCCCCATTTGACAGCTTCACAGATCCACAGAATACACAAAACCATAATGCCAGGATGCAGGAAGATGAAACACGAGATACTGCTGCAGGGATCAACATCTGGATTCATGCTTATAACAATTGTAAAGCCAAGGTAAGTCAAAACCAAGCTGTTAAAACCCAGCAGTTTCTCTGGTTCATTTCATGGTCAGACATGTGAATTATATTACTTCCCATGGCTGGCAATTAAACTATTCTGTAGAACTGCATGGTGTTTTCAAGCCAAAGCTGGACAGAATGCAAATAATTTTGTTTGGACTGCCCTCATAACTTTTAACACGCAAAGCACAGGGTGGCAATTCTTGCTCGTTCCATTCAGCACATTGTTCCACAGTCTTCAGCCTTTTCAACATAAACAGCTGTAATTAAATGCTCTTGGCTGGCAATTTTTTTTGGATTTTTTTTTTTTTTTACAGTGGAACAAAATTTATTATTCACTATTTTGCAGTGATATTTAACATAGACACAAACAGAGAATAAAATATCCAGAGTCCTAGATAGCATGATGATCACACACTAAATAATAGATTTTTAGTAGGTCACCCACCTACAAATATAAAATATAAAAGTCAAGGTGAGTTAGAGCTTCTTTACAATTTTATTCTCTTAACAGACACAAAAATTCATTCAGTAACAATTTTTGATAACTTAGAGATACTTTTAATAATATAGTCTTCCAGATGCATTTAACACTGCAAACACAAGCCTAGAGGAAGTGGAACAAGCTATCCAAGCCAGGAACATCCTTAGACTTTCTGGCTAAACAACACAATGAGGAAAATACTATTTGGAAATACTTGTGAACAGGGTTGGAGGGAGAGGTTAGTGACTTCCTCCTCCACAGGAACTATGGAAAGCATTCAGGTTGATAAAGCTTCTGGTTTAAGTACCTCAAATACTTGCCTAAATTCAAGTGGACTTAAGTCAGGTGAAATGTGTCTGAAATATCTTCTACTTCACTGTGAGCTACAGGTTACTCATAGACTAGTGGGGAACAATCCCAGAATATATTCTGAGAATTAACCAGAATTATCCTTACTGCCCTTATTGTCAACACAGATAGCTCTTGAAAAGTTTACACTGGCAGGATTTTCAGAAAGCAACCAGAATTCTCAAGCTCCCTGCAGCCTCTTCCATGTACTAGTAGTAGCAGTAATAATCATAATAATATTTTCCTGCTAGTGGCACATTCACTAAACATTTCAAAGTCAGCACAAATATCTTTACAGAGTCTGGATGTTGCAAATCAACCTGGTTGAGGAGAACATTCAGGCAGGATGAGTTGTAAGCAACTACAGTTTTAGTCCATTCTCATGGCTCTACAAAATCTACAAAGAAAAAATTGCTGCAGGAAAACTTTAGAGAATGAGTATTTCCTAGGTTTCTTCCAATTGTCATTGGCCTTCAGATGTATTAAAACTCCATGACCACATAAGGTCATTCTGATGGCTACCTGGGAGGCTTCACACCAAAACACTGCTCTGTGGTTGTTATCATTGGCAAGGGTGGGGACAAGGGCTAAGTTAGAGACTCAACATATTACTTTCTTTTCCAAAATTCTCTTGTGCCCACATGGACATTGTCAATTTTTGCCATACCATTAAAGCAATTTTGAGACACGCCCAGGTATAAAACGATGCCTGTAATTTGCACTTTTCAAATTTTCTTGTTTGTGTACAGGGTAAGTTTACTGAATTGCATCCTGGGTATAATCAGCTACACTGATAATGGTTTATGCTTAGTAAGACTTATGTTTTTATTAAAGAATATCTGGAAATCTAGATAGAGATATTATTTTCTGGATATGTTGATAGGAAATGCCATGCAAATTTTAGAAGGACACAACAGCAATTTTCAGTACTAATGCCTCATTATTAAAATGAAGTTTCTAGTTTATGTGCAGTTATAATAGAATTTTGGGGCTGGGAGGGAGAACAAACTGGAGACAATACCCATTTACCTATTTCAAACATAATAATGTGTATGCCAGGACCAAAAGCAAGTACCATCTGTAAATCTCAGTGTACAGCTAAAGCAAATCCCAGATACAAACCAGCCTTTGTTCTTGCCCATCAGTGCTCCCAGGGATGGCAGCATGACTGAGAGAAATGGTGGGAGAGTATCAAGACTCTATGACTCCCTTGAGACTGACAATGGGGCACATCTTGTGCAAGTCGTGTTCTGCCCCACTGTCCTTGACATTGATAAGGCTCACCACTAACATTCTGCAAAATTATTCAGCTTCACATTGAAGATAGGCAGGTCAGGAATAGCAGGGGTTTAACTTCTATAATTCATATGATCCTATGAATCTTCTGGGTGATGTGGCCATCCCCCAGTATGGATCTAATAACTTACCCATAGTAATAGCTTCACAATGGCCTTAAAAAACCTCTAACCAAGAAAGCATCTTATCTTTCTTTGTAGTCTTTTCCCACAGAGAGAAAGCATTAAGGCTCTCTGTATGGGTCTAACTTCAAACATTATGATCAGGCACACAAAGAGTTATCAGAAAAAGATGATGATGTTGACTCTTGGAGGATTT
Source organism: Irena cyanogastra (assembly GCA_013397155.1). NCBI lineage: Eukaryota > Metazoa > Chordata > Aves > Passeriformes > Irenidae > Irena > Irena cyanogastra. Next base: position 323,500 of record VWZV01009915.1, on the reverse strand, counting down.
GAGAGCAATTCCAGGGAACATTGCTTTCAGCCAGCATTCAGAATAAGAAGCCAGTATCTGTTCTCTGCACACACATATGATAGAAGTGCCATAGAAAGGCTTGTCTGCACCAGATAAAAGCAGTCTGGGAAGGCAGCTGGTGAGCCAAAACATATCTCTAAGCACTGAGGCTTGCCTACGGAATTATTTATTCTGATACAAAATTAATTCTGCTCTAAACATATGCCTGATTGACGGCAATACAAAAAGCTGCAGTGTTTACAGCTCTTTCTAATCAATGTAATGGTTTTTACTTAGATAAAAAGTGACCCCATAAGGATAAGTCCAGAGATGATATTTCCTTTATTAAGTGCATGTGTGGCTGAAACATTTTGTATTATTTCTGTAAGTGGTGTCACCTTATCCTCTGCATTTCTTCATAGGGCAAAACTCTTCTTCAGCACAGAATGCTATGTGGAGCCACCACATTATCAGTGAGAATAGAATTACAGTTGTTTGCATTGTTCCTGGCTCTAGTCAATGCATATTAAAACATTTATTTTCAGATTTGTATGGATTAAAGAAAAATATAAAGGTGATCTAATATTTACATCCTTGCAATACTTTTCTGCTAAATAGGATGCCAAAATTATCAAACTGAATGCATAAATTAACACTGGTGCACATAATGAATTAGAAAAAATAAATTTAAAAATATTGTATGCATATATATAAATACACACATACATATTTATATGAGACTGTTCTGTTCTCAGAAACTGCTGCTATAAATGGTACAGCAACTCAAATCTTTTTGGTTTTCTCAAATTACTTTTCATCTTACATAACAACCTCCATCAAACAGGCTGAATTCTCTATACAGAATTTAGAGCTGCTATTACATGACAATTTTATTTCAGGTTTGGAACCAGTACCAGACAGGAATGCCTTCTCTGTTCCATCATCCAGTTCTTTTGCCACTGAGTATCAGAGATAAAGAAGCATAAGAAAGGGAATACAAAGTCTATTTTTAAGAGATAGTCCAGTCTAGCCTTTTACTATGATGTCTCCTGAAGATTTGTTGTGAGGGATGACAGTTTTGTTGTGTGCACAGTACTCTGTGCCAAGATCTGAGCATCAGACCTAAATGATTTTTGGTTATCTTACCCAGCACTGCCCTGCTACATACGCAATCTCTTAAGAGATTCATGAAACGTCTACATTTCACTGTGCCTTGCAGCACTTCTGCAGACATGCTGCAAAGGACAAATTCCACCTTATATCAATTCCAGCTCTAGTTTCAGTGGAATATTTCTCCATTTCTGTCCACTTGTTTTGGATGTTCCTTTGTACTATCGCAATCGATGAAAACAGTATGGTGTAGCTTTTACATTTCTAGTGTTTGGAAAACAATAGAAAGAAGGAATATTCCTTATTTATTTACATACTAAATACTCTGTAATATTCATATTGTTTTTTATAACTCTGCATGTATAACAGAAGAGCTAGCTTAAAAAAGACAATAGGCAAATATTCTCCAAAACCTACAAAAAACCTGGATGGGATATGAGAAAGAAAGACAACACTGAGGTGGAAATGAAGGGGAATATAGCAAGCATATTCTCATATTCTAGGTATACAATAGAAAGAGTAAGCAAGAAAATACAATTCAATCAAACAATGAAAGTACACCTACAAGGATCTTAAATTGCTCTGACCCATTAACCAAAGCAGTCTCTTTATGCAAGAAAAATATTTATGAGGCTCATGAGAAAGAGAAAGGCTAATCAAAAATAGCAGAAAGCTCACATACCTTTGAAATTTTGTTTCCTAGGGAGCTATTAAGCCTTCATTTCTCTTTCTTTTAAGTTTTGATTGGCATGCTGAAAAAAGATGCAGCTGACCTGTGTCTGAGCAGTAGCTGATCTTCTGGGAGTTTTAATCATTTACAGCTATTGCTTTAATCAGATATCCAAGACAAAAAAAAAAAAACAGAAAAAATGCTAAACACTTGTTTTGATGCACTTCACAAAATTTTCAGGGAGTAAAAGGCCCTGCCTTTGGGAAATATGTTAATATATGATAGCCCTATGGAGACTAATATATCTAGTATATTGCAATACCCCATGTATGTTAAAACTTTGCTACCATCATGAATGGAATGCAGCCCAAGGGGAGGTGTTTTCTCTCTGGTTCATAGGCTGTGACTATGACAAACAGGAGCACATGTATAGTTTCACATATGTTGCTATTTTGAGCAATTTACATATTCAAATACAAAACCAGCATACAGAAGGGTTGCCAGTTACTCTTACTTGAAACACTTAAATCCACCTCACCTATTTTACTGGAAATAAGGACTTATACTCCCCAACTTGATAAATGTAAGTTCTTGGAACTTAAGAATATCACTAAATTACACAGACTCTCTTGATCTGTCAAGACTCGCTAAATAGCTCAATTGGATAAAAGATTCAGCCGCATTTTCAGAACATTTTAAACTCAATGCCTGGTACAAGTGATAAAGCAAAAGATCTTACCTATGTTCACAGACAATTTCACAGCTGCTTCAAAAGCTGCCAATTAATTCTTTCAGTATTTGTTTAGTGGCAGCCTTTCCAAGTGAACCCCATGCTCACCAGAAGACATTACATATAGGTGCTGATCAAACATTGCAAACAGTGCTCTGTTACCTCAGTATTCAATCCATGTCCAGACCAATCTCCCACAATGAAATCAATTGATCCAAGCAAATACGTGGCTGAAACAACAACTCCTAGAGACCGCAGAGCAGAGAGATAATTGACTGAGACTGCTGATTTGGGCTAAGGGAAGGAGGTAAAGAGAAAGGGGAAAATTTTTCGTAGAAAGGCCCAATGACAAAAAAATATTTCAAACATTTGAAGACAAAAAACATCAGTAGGTGGTGCTGTCTTAATTGTGAAGTAAAAAGATGACTTTTGATGGTAAATGTTTGTCCTCATAATCATTGTACCACAAACTAGTTTAAATTTGAGCTGGGAAAGACCTTCTGGTTAAGTTGCTTTCTGGCCTGCCAGTGCAGAACACATCACTACATTGTATTTTCTAATGCTTTATTCTGATATTACTCTAAATTCCCAAGTGACACAGCTCACAGTGCTTCCCACATAAGAATGTTAAACAATAGAAAAGAATCCTCTAAGAGGTTTCTTAAAAGATGGGTATATTGACTTAAAATTTAAGCTGAATTTTACATTCTTCAAGCAATTTGCATCAATATTTTCCAACACAGATAATTGCTCACTCCATATATTTTTATATACTGATTGTAACCTCACCATTTGGAGCACATTAAAAATCTTCTTTTATTAATACGAGTATCTAAGCAGACTTGGATTTTTGACTTATCTTAGGTCTCAGTCCATTCAACTGAAACTTGAACAGACCTTGAGAGCACCACATATAAAACTGCATTTTGATGTCAAAGTGCCATATCAGTTGTTCCCATGAATCTCAAAGATGGAAGGACATTCACATGTTATGTTAAAAGAGTTTTAATGAACATGGACTGGAAATACAGGAATACCTAGACAGTCCTAAACTTTACTGAAAATGCAGAACTAAAAAGGGTTTGAGGTAACATGTAGGAATAATTGTTATGGGAAGTATAAGGTCTTTGTGTCTACCTAGAGCACATGTTCATTCATGAATGCCTAAATTATGTCTGAAGACAATAACATACTCAAAAAACATCACACTCCACTTGTAAAGAGGTTTGCATCACTAGGTACACCAAATTACCCAGTGTCTGTGGGACAATTTTGAGTAGAATTCATCTGAACAAACATTGTTACATAAGTCTAAAATCATGGCTTATCATGGTGGTCTCTCTGTAGTTTGAGAAAATAAATAGGCATTTTTAGAACGGAATTCTTCCCATCCGAACTAGCTGAGATGAATCACAACCTAGAGGAATAATGACCTAAGTGGCTTTGGAATGCACAGACTTTTGCTGTATGCATGAAATCAGGTGAGAGGAATCTTTTCCTTCAAACCACACATCTTAAGGGACAGAATATGTGAAGTTCATACATTCAAACAAATGTTAGGAAGCCATTAAAAAAAAAAATGAAAAAGAAACGATGTCTAAACACACCAACACATCTAATCAAGTCCTACTGGAATAACCCCATATAAGTAATCTACCAGTTATCTCCTTATTCAAAGTGGATGTTCAGGAACAACAGATTATTCTGCTTTGTCACAGCTGTAAATGCTGGCTGCCACAATAACCAAGCTACTCTAGGGGAAATAAATCTGCTCCTTTCACACAAAGTTGCCTACAACAATTGCTTCACTGAGACCTATGCTTCTTCTTTCTTAAAAGTTTAATGTTGACTTAGATTTTCAATCGTCCCACAACAACTTACTGATTCCTTCTAAGTACAAAAGGCACAAATACACCTCAAGAACTTCAAACTTTTTCCTGTTTTTCATTTGTTTATGTTAAAGAAAATGTATTCTACAGCTACTCAAGTCAACAATAAACCTTGTTGTTGTGGTTTGGGAATGATACTCTCCAATTTAGTCCTGCTAAAACCACTCCACACATGCATTCCTCTCCTCCTGCTAGTGGGTGCACAAAAGGCATAGATCATGGGTTGAGATAAGCACCATTTACTAGAAAAAGCAATAAGAAAATGAACAGTGACAACAACAGTATTAATAGGAAAAGGTGTAAGACAAAGAAAGGATTTGCAAAGAAATCCTGCAACAGTAGACAGTAATCAAATACCAATCAGCTCTTCCCCACCATATTTTCTCCCACTGGAAGGAACATCCTTCTCAAAAGCAAAAGAGAGACCCTTTTCTCAACCCCAGGCAATGACCATGAGATAATACACAAAAACCTCCTAGTCACAGCTCGTCAGCTACTGCAAAAAATTAACTCTGTCCTGGCCAAAAGTAGGACACTGGTGAAGACAAAAATTAGGCCTTTCACTATTTTTTTCAAACCTTTGAAACAGTTTTGAGAGTTTTTTTGCCTCTTAATATGCACAACATTTTTTTGACACAGTCTTTTCTTAGCAGACATAGCTTGACCTATTTCTGTAATATAACACTGACAATCTCTTTATCACATCATACAAGTTACTTGCCCTGAAAAAATAACAATAACTGGGACAATCTTATGACTTCTACCTGTGTAAACACTACTCCTTAGATCTGAGCAACATGAATTCCAACCTAGCTACAAGTCCCCTCCTCACCCATATCCTGTGCTTACATTTAGAGACTGTGATTCTTTGTCATACAGTGAGATTAGAGAAATTTAAATCAAAGGCTCAGTTTGCAACATGTTTTGTAATACCATTTGTAATATTTTCTACTATTTACTGCATGAATTACATTGTCTGTAGCACTTTTGATTTTGTTTCTCATATCTAAGCAAATTTTAATATCATATAGTACTGCAAACTTTCCTCAGATCCTAAAAGCCAAATTGTAACAGTGAATTTCTGGTTGTTAATCCACCTTCATCCAAGTTAACTACAGGATCTATGCTGTGATTTTAAGACCAGCTGAAAACTGAGCATGGTACAGCTGTTTGCTCAACCTCTCCTTCTCCCTCTCTCCCACTCTGATGGAATTGGGTGGAAAATATAAGTAAAACTTTTATGTTGAGATAAGAACAGTTTAACAGTTAAAACTGATAGTAACACTGATCTGCAACTCAGCTGAGGTGAGCTAGCAGAAGTTCTATTCCCCTTTTTAAACAAAAAAATGTTCCAGCCCTTCAAAAACCGCCAAAAAATTAACTCCATTTGAAACGTGCAATAATTAAGGAAAAAAGAAATGCTAATTATCAATGCAAACAATTCTTATTTTCTATGCTGAGACAGCTGTCTTGTAATTTGCCCTTCCAATTATCAAAATGTGATTCTTGTCACAAACACACTGCTGAATTAGACCACAAATGTGCACTGCTTGCACTGCTGTATTTACATCTAAATATTGTCAGTCTCCCAGACACTTCTGGTAATCAACACACAGAATATGTATCATTCAAGATAAAGAAATGCAAAGGTCAGAGATCATCAACAATTACAAAATAACCACAATTGCTTCATGTGATAAAACACACATGGAGTTGTGAACAGTATTTTGCTGGATAATATCTGCATCTCGTATGTATAATAATCCAAATTTACCATTAGCTTTACATAATCAGAAATCATGTATGGAAAAAAACTCAGAAATCTAGCAGCTGGGTTTTTAAGAAAATCTGGTTTCTGAAATTAAAAAGTCAAATTTAATTGTTTTGTTCACAGACTGGCAAAAAGAAGCCTGAAACAATTCTGTAAAATGTATTATGTGCTCTACCACAAAAACAGTATCTACCTGAAGAACTTTCTGTAATTAATTGCATTATATGTTTGTGTACAAATATTAAAAGGTTTCACCCTAAAAAGATGTGCCTGTCTTATTAATTTTTGACAGCCAACATTTCTGAGTAAAAGGGTAATCCTGAATATATTCCTGCATCTAAAGATACAGACAGATATAAGATATAAAAATACACAGAATATTATTTTTATGCAGAAAAATACTCCACACTTTTTTTACACACTCGGCGTAAATTTACACACAAATTCAATGACTGCTATTAAATAGCATGCATACAAATTTCAGATAGATAGAAAGCCTTGGTATGTCTTATAATGTACCTCAATTACTTCGCCATAACTACATCAAACTTTTTCTTTTAGTAATTTAGATGAACCAGCCTAAACAGCCTCAACCAAAATAAAGATTGTTACAGTTATTACTGGATAATACCAGCAACCACACTGAAATACTTGAAATATTGATTTGTTTTTAAAAATAGAGCACTGCTTCCCAGATCCCACAAATTTATACAAAGCAATGCAATATGAATGTTGTCCAGGCGATGCAATAAGAATGTGTGATTTTTCATGATGTCACTGTGAGATTCTGCATGAAAATGTTTTGGATGTTCATAAATCTATGGGACCAGATGGGATCCATCCCAAGGTGATGAGGGAGCTGGCAGATGAGCTTGTGAAGCCACTCTCCACCATTTACCAACAGTCCTGGCTCACTGGTGTGGTTCCAGATGACTGGAAGCTGGCCAATGTGACACCCATTCACAAAAAGGGTATGAAGGAGGAACCTGGTAATTTTAGGCCAGTTAGCCTGACCTCAGTACCTGGTAAGGTAATGGAACAGTTCATATTGAGTGTCATCACTCAGCACTTGCACAATGGCCAGGGTATCAGACCCAGCCAGCATGGGTTTAGGAGGGGTAGGCTGTGTTTGACCAACTTGATCTCCTTTTATGACCAGGTGACCTGCCTGGTGGGCACAGGAAAGGCTGTGGATGTTGTGTATCTGGACTTCAGCAGGGCCTTTGACACTGTCTCCCATGACATACTCCTGGAAAAGCTGGCAGCCCATGGCTTGAACAGGAGCACTCTTTGCTGGGTTAGGAACTGGCTGGATGGCCAGGCCCAGAGAGTGGTGCTGCATCCAGCTGGGAACAGTCACCAGTGATGTCCCTCAGGGGTCTGTGCTGAGGCCAGTTCTGGTCAATATNTGAAAGGTGGCTGTAATCAGGTGGGGTTGGTCTCTTTCCCAGGCAGCAACTAACAGAACAAGAGGACACAGTCTCAAGCTGCACCAAGGGAAATATAGGTTGGATATTAGGAAAAAGTTTTTTACAGAAAGGGTGATAAAGTGCTGGAATGGTCTGCCTGGGGAGGTGGTGGAGTCACCATCCCTGCATGTGTTTAAAATAAGACTGGATGTGGCACTGGGTGTCGTAGTTTAGTTGGGTTGGACTTGAAGATCTTGAAGGTCTCTTCCAACCTAGTGATTCTGTGAAAACACTGAACTATTACTACTTACATATTTCTACATTCTTGCTGTTTGTGGATTTAAAAAAAATTAAATAGCATCATACAAGCAGAGGCTAGGATAGAAGAAAAGGCTCAGAGAACAATGTCTTTACCCAAGGAGTGGATCACATTGCAGTATGTGATAAAAATTTAATGGTTCTTCAGGAATCATAATGAAGCCTTATCTCAGGAGACCTGTGTTCTCCACACACATCAAGTGATGACAGCTCATCCTTACCAGAAACTGACACAGAGGGAAGCACTTGCCTTAGAGTGTTAAATCCTCAGCATGTTAGATGCCTGCTGTCATCAGAGACTAGCATTACCATGCAACCTACCAAGCTGGCTCAGATACTGCAGTTCAGACAAAGAGACTCCTCTGTATTTCTCAGTACCACACATCAAGAACACCTCTGTTTAATTTGAGCCTGTTTGCCTTTACAGCCCACTGCCTAGCTCCCCACACCACTACATCAACGAGCCAAGTCTGGTCTTGGCAGGCAGTGGGGAGCTGCACAGGCAGTAAAGGCAGTCCCCTGGAGTGGAAGGGAACATACAGCTTTATCCTGCCACATTAGGAGCAGTATTGATTGGCTGCAAGACTATTCTGCACAGACCTCCTCTGATAGAAAGTAGATCTCTAATACAGAACCCTTGAGTACGGAAATAAAAGGGAAAGCTGTGAAACATTTGGGGTTACAGAAGCATTTGACTAAACTTTCTCCAAAACAATAACAGAAAGAAAACCAGTCTAACTCAACAACTAAGCATTTACACACACAACATTCCTAGATAATAGGAAGCAAAACCACAGTCTTTTGCACAAGAACCATCATGAAAATTCATTACCTGGTCATTCAATGTAACTGAAGCAAACAAAAAGCTGTATACACCATAAGGATTTGAGAGAGGGATGGGTAAATAAGGTTTGTAAGCAATAAAACATATACTCAGCTATATTGTAAACAAATAATAACAAAAAAAGTCTCAGCTGGCTCTCTTAGCTAGATATTGCTATGTATAACCGCTCAGTAAGTTCAAATTGTACTCTAGTATTTACAGTCTTGAGGAACTTATTGCTCTGAGATCAGCAAGTTTTATTAGCACTCCACTGCAGTGCTGGAGACGCACACCAAACATCAATACCTGCAACTGGAACAATTATATTCTGCTTTAAATATATCTGAATTAATACATACAGAAAACATCACCGAGAGCAATATCAGGCTCCCTTCTGATGAGCCATCAAAGAAGTTTACAAATACTTTTTAAAAAAGTCATGTTTAAATAAATTTTAAAAATCTGGTTAGGCTTGTAGGGTCTCTGTATTACGAATGTACTTTTTTACCTTGAACCTGCTACTAATTTGTAGGAACAAAGGAACAATGTCATGCATCCCCTCCCTTACCCCTTTTTTATTCTTATCCCTTAATAAAATGAGTTGAAACAAATAAACATAGCCAATCTTCATGACTCACAAAAATTGGACTCGTAACAAAGATAGGTTATCCATGCAGCTTACAACAGATTTTAGTAGTATACCAGAGTCAAAATGCAGAAAATTATATTATTATTTATGACTTGAAATTGTTTACATTAAATACTTAGAGTAACATTTCTCTGCATAATATTTTCAAAAATAAAACATAATCAAAAAAATGCTGATGTTTTATAAGCAAACCACTTTCTAGTCCAGCTCCTACAATCAGGCTAAGAAGCATCTTAACAGCCATTTGCACTTAGAAAATTGTGTTCTTGTATCTCCACATGAAATGGTGAAAGAATTAATGACAAAGACCATGAGATTCACATTTCATCACCTTGTTTTGTGAGCTCTCTTTCCTTTATATAAAAATTGTTGTTGTGCTAGATAAACCATTTAACACTATATCCTTCATTAGCACAGAATGAAAAATGAAACGGAGAAGAATATAGTCTCCATCCTGTTCACAGCAGGCAACCACCCACGGTAAAAAAAGCTGTGATTAAAAAAGCAGGTATTAAATGTCAGTTTTGGCAGAGCCAGGAGGCAAGCTGGAAGCAGTCTATCTAGGACAGGGCAGGATAACTCACCCTACTGCTGCCCAGGGTGCACATGTTCTCAGAGTACAGGATCAGGCAACCTTGTCAATCTAGCACCTCAGAGGAGCCCTTAGTTCTCTTGCACAAGGATTTAAAAACAGTTTGCTGTTTTCATGATAAAAAAACTTTTCCTCATATATTTCATATTTATCGTGCCCTTTTGCCAGACCATTTTCAAGTGCTTAATATTAATTAGCTCTCAAAAGGCATATTTAAAGAATAGACAACCATTTCATCCACACTTCTATCCTCTGTGGCACAATGTGGTGACAACAACATGACAGCTACTTAAAAAGCAAAATATAATAATGGAGAACCTAAAGCTGCTGAGGGTAAATTTTCTTAAGCTTCAATTTTCAAAGCCTATTCAAGGCCCCAGCTGAGCTTCTGTGGGCTTCTTTGAAGCTTCTAGCTTCCCTAATCAACCCAAGGATCTTTTTTCAAATAGAAATGAAAATCTCAATATTATTAAACTCTATTAAGCATATACCTTTGCCCCAGCCTGGCTTTATTTTGTTATTTGGGTGGTTTTTGAAGTTTCTGTGCAGTACTCAAGGCAGTTTTCTGTTCCCTGTGAATAATTTTACACTCTCCTACTTTCCAGAAGTATGAAATAAAATATGAAATTAAGGTCATACGCAAAACCAGCATGGAATAATAGTGAAGGAAACAATTATGAGAGTATATTTCTAAATGTCTGAAAAATGCATAGCCAGACAACTGGCAGTAAGCTATAAGTAATATCGCACAGTTGCTTTGCATTTTAAAGACTTAATGTACTAACGATGATAATTAATTTATAGTTATTTGATACTGAAATTTTTCTTCTTCATCTGCACTATTTATTATACATTATTTTTCAATGGCAAATACTGCAGGCTCCAGGTCAAGCACTAGGAAGTGCACTGGAGGAACAACAAAAAAGGATTTCAGTTTTGTCAGAACAGCAAAATACTATTTTAAAATATCTAGTATGGATATTGAGATGACATAGATAAATTATGTGTAATGAAAGAAGTAGCTGATGCTAATAACCGAGCTAAATTGGTAAAATAACCAATTAAAATGTCATCTTTAATTAAAATGCCAATTAGAGCAAAGGGTTATTAAGATACATGTCAGTCACTAAAACTGATGAATTGTAATTTTTTTACAGGATGTCTTTTCTTTAGCCTCCCCCAAGAGCAAGAGCTCTTACCCAAAATAAAATCAAGCTCTCATTGCCTTTTTTAAACACACACTGCATTCAAACTATTCCAAAAAGCAAAAATTAATAGTGCTACAACACAAAAATAAATTCATGAGCTCTTAAGACAAAGAGCTATCCAAGATATCAAAAAAAAAAATAAAAAGCAGGGAAAAAAAATAAAAAGAAGGGCAAGTAAGGTAGCCTGAGGGTAGCTTGGTAAGGCAGCTGACATGAATTGCAGATCCTTCTTCCCAGCCCCCCACCTCTGGAAGGAAGTCTTCTCCAGATTTCAAAGCTTGTATAATGAGGAGCCAATAAAACATTATAATCTGCTAATGCCTGTTACTGCTGATTCACAGGACTTCCTTTCCCTTCAATTAACCCACATCACACAAATCACCATGGTTTACCAGACAGTGCATGAGGATGGGGATTACACTACAACTGACATAAGATAATAGCACACACAGTAGAAACAGAGCAATAATACCTCCAACAAGCCCTGTAATTGGAGCTGAGATATTGTAATGACAGATCTATTAGCCCTAGGTCAGTGGGAAAATGTCTGGGTTTCAAGCTTACAAGGGGCAGTTTTCTGGCCTGACCAAAACTCATCATTCTGTTTTCTTCCCTGTTTAGCTCAGTGGGGTTTGGATCAAGACAGAATCATTATTTTGGTATTGCAGCATTGGTGCATTCAATCACATCAAGAAACAATAAATCCATGCATATAAAGTAGTCCAACAACTCGATATCATGCTGCCTTCCTTCTATTTTCCTAAAAACAAAATTTAGCAAAAAGGAACACAACCCAGTGAAACTTCAGTCACAATCTGAAAACAGGCTTCCAAATCTAGAAATCTGCAGCTAAAAGAAGAAACATGCACACATACAGAATTTTTTTTGCTTTGATATGCCCACTTATATGGTTTCATCTCAGCCTAGCCTTCCCCTGCTTTGCCACCAACACTTGTTTCATTTAAAGATCTATTCAGAAAATGCAATTTATTTCATGAATGTGTGAGCCAGCTAATCTGTTCCTGGCCTAATCAACCTTAGCTTCTATGGCTTTACCTTCCAGGGTAAACTTTACCTGTTTCTACTGTACTATATTACAATATTAAAATGTAGGATTAGATGACTCAAACTGTCTCTATAGTTTTCTCATGAATACAAAACAAATGAAACAACACACTCAGTACCTATTCATCACCTTTATTTACAGCTTCCTTCTACTCTATAAATTCCTTTCGCTACCATGCTATATTTCTAATACACAACATTAGAAAATCCATAAATCTCACACTCCTAAGGTGCTGGGGTTTTCATTGTTGTTGGTTTTGTGGGGTTTTTTTAACTAAACAAATTTTAGAACGCCTATATTTTATTACACTTCTGCTTAAGGCAAACGCAAGTCATTCCAGTCTGTTAGGAATTACTGAGAGAGAAATTACCACCCTCCTCATCAAAATCTCCAGAGTCATCACTGATAGTGCTGTAACACATTTATTATGCCTTCTTCCATATTGCCTGTTCACATTCAATCTGCCCTTTGATGATGAAATATGCAAACTGTAGAGTCAGAATTATGAGGTCCATATTCCACTTAGTTCTACCTCCTGAAATTCAGCCAGAGACAAAATCTGTGTGATGCACTCCTGCACTCCAACCAGGCCATCAAATATCAGACTGTTTTTACAACGTAATATTTGCAGGAAAATGAGTAAGAAAAAGGAGATCAAAAAGCTGTCTGAAACTCATTACTAAAACCTCAGAAAATCGCTTTTCTGAACGGTTCATAAATTGGCAACTGGTCACAGAATCAGCTAGGTCAGAAGAGACCTTTGAGATCATTGAGTCCAACCTATGACCTTACACAATACTTTCAACTAGACCATGGCACTGAGTGCCACACCCAGTCCTTCCTTAAACACCTCCAGAGACAGTGACTGCACCACCTCCCTGGGCAGCCCATTCCAATGCCCAATCACTCTTTCTGGGAAGAACTTCTTATTGAGGTCCAACTTAAACCTCCACTGGTGCAGCTTAAGCCTGTGTGCTCTTGTCCTCTTGCTGGTTTCCTGGGCTAAGAGACCAACCTGGTTATAACCTCCTTACAGAGAGTTGTAGAGAGTGACAGGGCATCTTATTCTCAACTTAATTGTTTTATCTTTACCATACTCCCATCTCTGGAAAGCAGAGTAGAATTGGACTTGCCACTTACTATGCTTTGTTACACTAATGCTCTACATCCATAATATTTATTGCCACAGAGTGGTCTCTTGGTATTTTGATTCTTTAGGAGATAAATAACATAAATTATAATGACTTAGTGATGAGTAAACTGAATATTGGTGACTGAGAATATTCAAGTCATTTTAATAACTAAAATAGGAAAAATGAAACTTCAAATACACTAATCTCCGAATTCATACATAAGGTAGCTTAAGTGTAAATATACTTCAATTGGATTGTTTTGGCATACTCTTTAGTGAAAATAGACAAGATAAGCTGTTTAAGATCAGAAAGTTTTCAGTATTTACTAGAATGTTGAAGGAAATGCATCAAAGCAGACTGCAATGGCTAAATAAAACTTCAGTACATCAGAAACTTCACAAGGAAAGAAAACAAACAAGTACCCACACCAGCAAAAATACATGAGCAAGAACATAGACATCTAGAAACACAGCATATAAAAAAAGGAAAAATACACTAAACCCCAAAAGTTCAAGCTCTTTTCTACTGAGCATCCTTTCTTTTACTGCCTTTAGAAGTGTCTTAACATACCTGCCCTTGGTATCCAATAAATTGAATGGTCCATCATTTGCTGAGTTATTATACAGATCTTCCTAGCAGAAAACCAATACTCTGACTTATAACTGAAGCAAGAGTTTGCAGAATTAGGTTTAAAACACTTAATACATCTAGAATCTGTAGGTTTGATTTAAGTATAGATTCTATAGGTCACCTTAAAAAAAGACTATGTTAATTAATAACATCCTCTCTGGATTATTAAATTTTCTGATCTAACAAAAACAAAGAGAACTGGCAGAAGAGTTGACATCTTAAAGTGGCCAAATGAAACAATACACTGAGAGGAAGATGATACTACAGCTTCTGACAATTAAGTAGTGACTGCACCAAAACATGAAATAAAGAGAATTAAAGATTCCGGTAAACTATAATTTTTTTTTATTAGTATCTTCTATAACAAATTCAGGGACACATGCTACACACAAAGTCATTGAATGTATGCATTAAGTATAATTTGCTTCATTCTGAATTACTGCTTCTTCAGAAAAGGTAAAAAACACACTATTAGGATGGTTTGACAGTCTTGTTTATTGCTGCATGGAAAACTATTCAACCCTGACTTTTTCAGTTGCAGTCCACCCCTGGAAAACAAGTTTTCCCCATTCTGTCCTCTGCTCAATATACCTGCACCATTTCATCACCAGGGCCTGTTCACCTGTACAGAATTGATTACTTTTCCAGCAAAAAGACTAGAGACTTGATCCTCTAAGTCTCTAATGCCATCCAACTCTCTCATTTTATTCTCATAATGTATTTATGTTTGCTGAACATCCATAAACATGTATTTTTAAAGGCCTAACATACGTAAAGACTCATCACTCTGCCTTTTTCAATGCACACAGCTGAGGACAGGTTATCTGTCAAGAAAAGCTCAGTAGAAAAACACCAAAATCTTCCTTCACTCATCAGCTTTTCGTTTGATTTACTGCTTGAAAGGCTTTATACCAGGCTATTAGCAGGTCATATGATGCATTATCTTAGCACGGGACTGACTGATCGTTTTGATGCACACGAATTTCTTTTCACATCACTACACTGCCGTTGCCACTACTCAATGACTCAGGATTTGCACACCACAGCACACAGTACTACTGCCACAGCACATCTGGAGTTAGTCATTGATGCCTGACTATCAGTCTCCTCATGCTTCAGAAAACAAAACATACATCTGGTAGAGCTGCTTATGATCCTCATTTGTGTCTGAAAACAGAGAACTAGAGCCCATCTCAGCAGAAAGATTATTCCAGAAACAAGTACCCATAGAAAAATAGGAAACTTTCCTTCAGCACCTTATATTTTCATATCAGAGTGATATTTTTTCCTTGATACTGACAAAAACCTTCTTTAGGAAAATAGGCCAAATTACTTTGTTTTCTGTTGGCGATAAGCCTTATCAGAAATTCCTTCAAAGCTCTGCTGCACACGAGTCTACACATCTGTCCTGTATCTCCCAGACTCTGTGGGCAGTGAGCTGTTCACACTGATGTGTCTTTCCATACCCTTCCCACAACTTCTGTACTTCAGAAGCCCATGTGCCAACCTGGACTGTGGTATATTTATACTTTCCCTCCTTGGAGATTCCTAATATTACTAATTACTCTCCTCAAAGCAGTTAGTGTTAGATACTACAACAAATGGTGTTTTCTCAAAGAGCCTGGTGAAGATAAACATCTTGGAGACTCCTACATCTAGATCAATTCAACAAAACCATCCTGGAAAACTTAATTTGATTATAAATGCTAAGGTCACAGGAAGAAGGGAAAACAGACATTCAAGCATGAAGTGACTGAAATATTTACATAGCTGAAAAATTAAGTAGCACAATGCACAACACAGAGCCTGAAGGACTGGTATTGTTTAGTCCTGACACGTGGACTCATAGCCTTAAGTGCAGTTATGTGCAAAGCTGAATCAAGTTGTTTAAACATTTTTATTCCTGCAATGGTAAAAGCTCCAAAACAAACAGAAAAACAGAAAATCAAACCCTGCCACATGACCACAGGCAGCAGTTCAACAGTTTACCTGACACAACCCTGCATGTCCAAGACTGTCTCTGCTTCATTCTCCCCACGAGGGCATCTAAGGACTGCTCTCTGCTGCCAGCACCAGTCCTGTGACTACACTGATGAATCACAGAGTCTCTTCTCGTGACGTGCAAAATCTCTGTTGCTTGGCCACTAGCTGCTCTGACTATGGAGTCAATCTGCTCTCTGGATAGAGTACCCAGCCCCAGGCTGGAATGAGGAGCATTTATCCATTTGAGATCTTGATTACAGTAAACACAAAATTCAGCTCCCAAAAAGCAGCTCATCCCTAGCAAAAGGCCAGCGTTTTGTTTGCAGGTTATGAGTTCATCACTACATTCCCCTGTGTCACAAACAGAGCCATTAGCAGCATTTCTCTTCCATCCTTTCTGCAACATCATTCTCTTGGGAAATTAATTAAAAGCCTACACAGAGACTGGCATTTCAATCTGGACAGTTTCCCTCCCTCCTCCTCCTCCCACATCTCCACTATGGACATATGATAAAATTAAAGAAAATTATTTTGAAGGAAAGTCAGATGTGATGCAGTATCCCAAATGCTTATACATTTCAGAATATCATCATAGAACAATTCGTTCTTCACTAGTTCCAGTGGGAGAAAGTATAAGGAACACACTACTAGTATCAGAAGCTTATTTTAAAAAGTAACAAAGAAAATGGAGAAAAAGACAGCTCTGTATTGCCACAAACATTCAGAAAATTACCAGTAACAACAAAGGCATGTTACCAGGACAGAGTTGTGTCTTTTCATAGCATATATTCATTTAACAGCCACAGAGCAGCCTGTGATAGCTTATTCAGGAATCAAGAAGCATGTAATATATCACAAAGTTGTAAACAATAGCATTATCCTACAGGCAAGTAAAAAGGTTATTCATTTACTGCTCATAATACACTGGTTGGATGTGCTTGATAGCTCCAATGGAGAAGAATTTCTGTTTCTATTCTTACAAGATATCAATACTTAAAAACTCATATTAATTGTGCAGTGAACTATCTGAGAATAATGCTTAGTAGTTCTTTTAATTTCAGATAAGCACAAAACTGCATTTATGTACTCAGAGCTGTTCTCATACCAGGGTAAACCAGCACATTTTCACATGATCTCTACTAGGGAAGAATCCAAGAACAAAAGTGAAAACAAAATTCCCAACAGAAAATTATTTGTTTGTAGGAATGTCTTCATAGATCCTCAGATTTATTAATAACACATTTTTAGCTGTTACTGTATTTGTCCACCAATGACACATCAGCTCCAAGCTACAATTTGAAAAAGACCACACTTTGCAGTGTTATATTTCTATATAATTAAGCATATAAAAGACTTCTTATACTTTTATAAGAAACCATAAGCAGCAATTACTGTCACAAGTGATGCTGTCATTCACAAAAAGTCACTACATGTTTACACATGTATTTTTAGGAGAGAGAAATGATAATTGGTGCTTTGGGAGGACTCCATTTAGAGTTCACATGGGATATAGTGCACCAAAACCAACAGGCCCAACAATCAGCTGAAAATAATGGCACAAATGAATTTCCATATTCTCCTGTATTTCATATATCTATAATACCCCACTGCATGACAGTTGCTTTAAAACATTCACTGTTCTCAAATAATCAGGAGTAAGTGCTTACAACCTCATTGCTGAAGTCTCAAGGAAAAGATGCCTCTCCCAAGTTCTTCCATAAAGCTGGTCTATAGTTCACAAGAAATTGAAGAGACCATCCAGGAGTTAGGCTAAAGCAAGAAATACAACTCCTCTTCAGACAGATTACACATCTTCCTTGGTTTCTCTACCTTCATATTGCTGTAGGGATATATCTGGCATCAATAATTTTTCTGAGACTTTGCCTTATTTTCCCCTTAGGCTTTTTTTATTTATATATTTACATTTTAAAAAAGCGCTGCTAACGAGGCAGACAGAGAAAGGTTTTTGCACAGAAAAGATTGTTGCAAAGAAATGTTTCGTTTGCATGAAAGGGAAGAATACTTCCTAGGAACCCTTAAGGCAAAAATCAGCAAACTGGGCTAAAGAGAAGGCACACATGCATATCTCAACATGTATTTCTGCTGATTAAAGAATATTCTTTATATTAGGAAATAAGCTAAACCTCCTGAATCTTATAATAGTATTTAGCTCTATACTTACACCAATGCTGCTTTCCCCAAGCTAAACTAGTGCTCTCATTCAAGAGCACAGAAAAAAAGTAAAATAATTTAGCTATCATGAGAATCAGTTACTCTTAACATGGCTCAGCAGTTCTTGATTTGTTACTTCACCTGCAGAATATCTGAAGCCAGATAGTTCTAGTAAGTGCTGCACTGCATGGCAAACCACATAAATGAACAAGGTGTTGGACAAAAGCACTTAAAGAAAGTTGAATTTTACAAAAGAGTGAAAATCTAAATTAAGAAATTTTAATCTGAGCAATTCCACAAGTCTTCCAGCATAGATCTGATAATTGTTTCAGTATGCTTTTGTTTCAAGTTTTGAAAAGTTTCTTTCTTGACTCCATGCTTTCCTGCCCACCTAGATTTTTGATTATTCTTTATCATAGTCATTTTTTATAATAGCATTTATTTGTAATCAATTGTATATTTGCTAGAAGCAGCAAGGATTTGTATAGAACCAAAAACAGCCAGCTTCAAGAAAAATTCATATGAACTTGCTTTTATCATGAAAATAAAAAAAAACCAAACCCCACCTGACAAACAACACAGTGAAAATTAAGTAGTAAAAAAACTTAAATCTTCTTTCCATATAGATAAAAAATACCTTATTTGGGTTTTTTTCCTAACTGAAAGATATAAAATATTACATTTCACTGCAAAATATGTATTTGCTCTCACAGTTATTACCACCTTCGGCTTCTGCATCACATGCAAAAGAAATGTTAATATGTCAAAAGTAGATCTATAAATTCATGAAAATCTCTAGAAGTGAAAACTCAGACACAGCAGAAGACCAAGAACATAACTTAATCTGGTATTTTAATCAAGATAATAATTTTCTATTACAACAGTATCCCATTATGTGGTTTAGAAAACATTTAACTACATTAAGATAATATGAAAAATTTGGGAGAAAATAAAAGACCTGACAAGAAGAAATGAGTAAATGCTACATGGCAAAAAATGGGGAAATCCATAATAGTAATCAGTGGCAAAATGCTATACTATTGTGAAGTCAGCTTCATTGTGCTTGTTACAATTCCAAACATAATTCCATACTTTTGGACTCTGATAGTTTTAGGTATATTAAGAAGCTTCTGATATACTTTTAGGTATATTAAGAAGCTTCTTGGTTTTGAGGGACTTCTCCTTTATCCCTTAAAATAATGCTATTATGGTTGAATTTCTTCCTGCTCCCTTAAGGGATGGAAGTTGTTGGTAGGAGACCAGACTTCCACCTGAAATCTGATGTGCAAATTCAGTTTCTGCAAAACCCCTAGCAGAGAGAAGAAAAAAAAAAATCTGTGGACATCATGTGGATAAACAAAGTGCTCCCTAGCAATAATTCCTTGCAAAAATGTATGCACCTACTGCAGCAAACATGGCATTCATGGGTAATTCCATAGTTTGTCCAGCTACAAGATGTTACATCCCACTGTCCAAGGAGCAGAACAGATAGCAGTTTCCTGCTGTGTCCTGGCACAAGCAGAGAGTTCAAAGTCTGTTTTCCTTCTATTGTATCAAGAAATTTATTTTTCTGAAGAGCATGCAGCTTCTTTCCAAGAAGATGAATCATGACTGAAATTTTAAAAGCTTATTTAAGAGAAAGTGTCCACACTGAAAGACAGACATAATGCACATAGGGCAACCTTGGAGCTCAGGCCGGTATACCACCAGACAAAGCT
Source organism: Irena cyanogastra (assembly GCA_013397155.1). Taxonomy (NCBI): domain Eukaryota; kingdom Metazoa; phylum Chordata; class Aves; order Passeriformes; family Irenidae; genus Irena; species Irena cyanogastra. Next base: position 303,629 of record VWZV01009915.1, on the reverse strand, counting down.
ACCTAACCCTGAAAAGCACAGATGTACACAAAAGTGGAATTTCTCTCTGCACTTCTGTAGTTAGAGACTGGATGGGATCACAAAGTTGACAGTACTGATTCAGAGTGGAAACACTCAGGATAAACCTATAGCAGATGGCTGGAACAGTAACATACATGCTGCATTCATTCACCCCTCTATTATTCATCCTGAAGTCCCTCTTGACTAAATGGTAATTTTCAGAAAATTACAATAATAATGGTAGGCAAATGAACAAAAATTAAGCCTAATGCAAATGAACTCCATCCATAAAATATGATTCATGTTGGAGCCACGTATTTTTTAAAAAACAGAAAATGCAACTGATCTGTTTCTGTATGCAGATGTAAGTAGATGCACAAATATACAAGCACTACAATTGCACAAACAAAATTTTGCATGTAATGGTGGCTCTGCACAAAATAGGGTCCATCACTTGCATTCTATTCATTTCAAAAATAACCCTTTGGTTGATAGAACTATAATTAGGAGCTGAAGGTTTGCTAGTCTGTCAGTTGCATGAATTGATCTGCAACAAAGCTTTAAAAAAAAAAACCCTAAAAAAAAAGGGCCCTAAGCAACCAATCCTCAGTGGACTTTGTAGCCAGCAAAACACCTTTCACAGGAGTGAGGCATTGTGACATCTGCAAACAGAAATTTCTTTAAAACTAAGCATGTGTTCAAGTGAACAGAAAGCACTGTTATATGTAAAAAACCAATTTCAATCTAGTTCAGAAGTTTCTTTTTATGGAACAGGGAAGAAAAACATCTTTTGTATGAGGATATTATTAAATCACTCAACTTTAATTGCATATGAGTTACAACAATAGAATGTATTTTGATAGTAAAGCTATGTATATATAGGACAAATTGCAGTCTAATAAAAACAGCAAAGAGGCTGATAAATCACCAAGTCGATCACTCTGGCTGTGGGTAGAGTGACTGTTCTCTCTGACACGTTTTCAAGTGCCCTATTTATTCAAGGAAAAGATTATGCAAGAGCCTGACACATATCAAATAGCGTGACAGACAGACGGGCAGACACACATATTACTAAGCCCTGTTGCAAAGCCACAATTTGTGGCAGAACCCAATGCTAATCTAACCTCTGTCATTTCAGCAGGCACAGAAATTGATCACAATTATTATTGCAGACACATTCAGGTTTGCTTATTCAGCCTTTCCACCAGAAAGTCCAATGTCTTTTGTGCATCTTTAAACAGCTGCTTGAATTAACACAGGGGGACTGACAAAAACACAGCTCTTCCTTCAGTTCAGATTTTAAACTGAAACAGGACCATGAAGCAGCATAGTCAGAAAACATCTGCACTTAAACTGCCACAGAGCTATCTTCAAAAAAGAAAGTATGAGAAAAAAGATCTCAGAAAGATTTGTTTCTCTTTGAGCATATTTTATAAATTTCCCATAAACAGAACACCATATAAAGCACCAAACTAACTCTACTTTTTCAAAAAATTACAGAATTACCTTCTGCTTCTACCAAACATCACTCTTGTTGTTATTTAGGCTAGTTATATGAAAGAGAAACAAAAAAAAGTCTATAGCCTGTCTAACTAGAAGAAGCAGGTGCCAACAAAAGCTGTATCACTGCAATACCAGCAAAACTAAACCTAGCATTCTCTTTCAAATTACCATTATTTATACAGCCTGGATTGTTGATAATGGAAAAGACATAGGAGAGGCACAATAATAAGCACTGAAGACTTACCTGGACACAACCAAGGTCTAGTGACACCACAAAAACATACCTGCAGTCATGAATTCATGCCATCAGATATTTGTAAAAGGTTTCCAAAAGTGCTTGAAGTATGAACCTACATAGTGTACTTTTTCACGGCACAAGCTTCCAGGAATTCCCTTAAGAACAAGTTATATGATATTTGGGAGCAACAATTGTATTTTAGAATTCAGGATCTGAATTCCACACCATTTCACTTCTTAAGGATAACTCTGGCTGACAAAACCAAACCCAGGAGCAGATTAAGCTAGTATTCAAATTTGTGAAGGGCTTGAGATATGAAGGATGTTTCACAGATGTGAATGTTAGCTCCTAATTGTTTGGGCCTTTAAAACTTACTCCTATAGCTCACAGGTTCAAGACTGGTTAATACTCTGTAAGCCTGAGTGGCTGTTCATTTTATCTGCTACATCAAGAAGCAAAAAATAATTTGCTGTTCGATAGTTTTACAGGTGCTTGAGTGCAAGCATTTTCAATAAATGCAAGTTAAAATTGTGTCTATGAAGCTTGATTCAAAGAAGCTCTAAGTCTGCAATTGTCAATGGCATTGGCAAGAAATGGCTTCTCCTGAAATCACCAGGATTTCTCCACTTCATTCTGGGACAATGTTTTCTCCAGTGGTCTGGAAAGCATCTACTACAATGCTTTTTCGGTGAAGAGTCATTATTCTATATTTGGTTATATATTCTATCTATCTGTGGTACTGCCATGAGATTCTAGCCAAGACTATGATTTCCTGGGCTAAGTACTACATAATAAAGTGCTAAGTCTCCTTTCTGAGAATTTTAGCAGTATTCAGTAAATCATGGACAAATCCACTCTATGCATGGAAATCTTATCCATGCTCTATTCATCACCACAGGCTAGTTAAGACATTCATTTCCAGGGAAAACAAGATTTGCAGAGACTTACAAGTATCTAATCACACAAAACACTTGGTCCACATTTCAGCACCCTGTCACTTCTCAAGTCTCTGAGGCATTTCAATTTTTCCCTGTCAAAGTTTGCAAGTCCTTCTACACATTAATGATTTCTTGCCCTCGCAGGATCCAAAAAACCTAAAATACCTCTCTAAGGTAGCCTCAGTTCTGAGGGAAGTGCCAGAAGATAACCAAGTCTCCACAGCTCTCAGACCCTGAAGCTGGTTGTATTCATCCAGCACCAATATCCAAACATAGCCAGGGGAAATAAGAGGAACATATGTCTGCGTGCTGCTGAGCCCAACTTTAAGCTTGGATGTAGCAGGCAAAGGTACACAATTCCCCGTTCTGCCTGACTTGGAACATATGCACTACAAATGCTACAGAATTTATGATTCTGCATAGAAATAAGGGTTCTGCTTGCTGCATCTCCCACAGAGCAGGAAGAAATCTAAAAATAGAGCAACTGAGTAAATCACACAGACTGATTTTGGCAAAGACAGACTTAACCCCACCAAGGCTTTTCAAGAAAACTACAAGACAGGAAAAAACTGCTTTCGTATTAATCAAAGCAGATCAAGAGACCCAGGAAGAAAAGATCAGGCAAAGGGAGAAAGTTAAACTGCCAGCAAAAGGTAAATCTGAAAAAAGGGCTTGTACATAAGAAAGCAAGAAGTAGAATAAAAAATTCTCTCAAATTCTTAGGGCTGTTTTTTATTCTCCTCCTATTAAGTAACCCAATATTGAAGTGCTTAATTATAGTTCTGTGTCTAAAATAACAGGATAACAGCCATTTCTCTACACTGCCACCTGACAGTCCTCAGTACAAGCCAGTACACCCCTCAAAACACAAATACAGGATATTTCGATGCTCTAATGCCCTTTCACGAGTCATTTCTCGCATGACTGACTCTAGTACTAAACTAACATGTGACACTTTCACAACCATCATTTGCTGTTGTCGGACTGGATTCAACCAATAACTACTAATACTGCTAGCAGAGGCGGAGAATAAAGAACATGGCAGAATAAATTTCACCACTTCTGATAAGATTCCTCTTTATGGAAGACAAGAACTAAAGCCACAGACTTTTTAAGCTCTCAACACCAAAAATCCCTGAATTTTGGAAGTGTCAATACCTGATTAGTGGCAGCTGATATCTCCTTACCAAGCAGTGCTCCAAGACAGCGGAACGGACGACGCGCTGATCTTCACAGCCGCTGTGGGTGCTGCTTCTGTGCCAAAATCCACTCCCAACACTGCCTACATGAATGCTGCTTCATCCTATGCTTTTTCCATCAATGGCCTATTTCATAAAAGTCTGATGACCTCATAGCTTCTTTTTTAAAATATGGCTGTAGTCCCCAGAATAAACTCAACAAACAGATTAATTACTCTGAAATGCTGCATTTTACCCAAATCTAAGAAAAGCTCAAACTTAGAACACAAGATCACTTAAAAAATTACTTCCTACAGCTAGAGGCTAGCAACACAGCTCTCAATTTGGTAATATAGGCGGTTATCTAAAAAGGAGGAGAAAAAATGTTCAATTTTCAAACACCTTTATATGTAGTCATGTAATTTTAACAAAGCAAGCCAGTATGTTTTCTTTTAACTACAGTGCATTACTAAGAAGAGCTACTTTTCCTCTCTTCATACCTCTGAACAGCAATTCATTTCCTTTCATTATAGTGTTGCTGTTCACATGCAAGATGAATAAATTCCACTGGATTCTCCCTGTTTCAGATACAGATCCATTGTGAACTGAGCAGAAATAGTTTCCCTAATTAGAACACATTCTGAGCCAGTTGCAACAGCTCAGAAATGGCACAGTGAAAATCTAAATAATAAATATATGATTCACTTGGCAGAATAACTCAAATTTCCACGCATTCACAGCCAGGCAAGAGCAGGTATAAGAGCACTTGGCTGCGACCAACAGCACCTAAGGTAACAACAACAGTAATAGTTTATGTGTTAACATGAAAAATGAATTTTTAAATACTCAGAAATAAAAAAAAAAGGAAGAAAAAAACCCAAAACCTGGTTTGTTTGAATAAATAAGGTAAATAAGATACAAAAGCTAGCTAATTAATAGACAACAATGTGGATTCATGACCTCTATTTAAAAAGACTGCAGCTAGCCTTTTTGGAACCATAGACTCATTAGGGTTGAAGAAGACCTCTGAGATCATGGAGTCCAGTGATTAACCCAGCACTACCAAACCCACCATTAATCCATGTCTCTGAGCACCACATCTGCATGTCTTTTGAACACTTTCCAGGTATGGTGACTCAACCACTTCCCTGGCCAGCCTGTTCCAATGTTTGACCAGCCTTTGGGTGAAGAAATTTATCCTAACATCTGGTATAAAGCTCCCCTGCTGTGACTTGAGGCCATTTCCTTTCGTCCTATTGCTTGTTAAGCGGGAGAAAAGACTGATCCCTACCTGGCCACGGGCTCTTCAGGTAGGTGTAGAGAGCCTTCCTTTCCACCTGGTTAAACAACCCCACCTCCCTCAGCCACTCCTCAGAAGACTCGTACTCCAGACCATTCAATAGCTTTGTGGTCTGTCTCTGGACACAATCCAGGTTTTAACTTTGAATTGCAATGTCAAGACGAGACAAAGAGAAAGAGGAAAGTAGTTCCTGCTGCCATTCCACGCAGCAGGGCCACCTGCAATGACAGCAGTCCAAATGGCACCTGCTTCCAAGGACACCACAGAGCCAAGTGGAGAGACTGCAGCAGCAACCCAGGAATGCTCCATAATCACTGAGGGTAGGAACTGTGCAGACATACACACCCAGACACTGGCATTAGTGAGGGCATTCTAAGTGTGTACAAGCTGTCACATTCCTACCAACACCCAGCAAGGCACAAGCCTGCCCAGACCCCAGGTCTCATCCTGCCCCAAGCCTGCTTCACCCTGTGCTCCACATCTGCCACGTTGGCTTGCCAAGCCCTAGTCTTTGGTACCATTTTGGGAGACACAGCTTGTGAGGAACAGCTGGGTGCTGAAGGTGCATGGGGTGGAGGAGATGTCTGACTAACACCAGCTGCTGCACAGCCTGGGCAGGAATGGGACACTGCACACCACTCACGAATTGTTTCTTCCACTCCACACCACCACTAGCCACCTGAGGGCCTTCTGCAGTTAAATATAAAGGGTCCTCACTGCTATGCCTGACAAGAGGAGAAGAGAATGAGAGGTGGCGTCTTCCCTGAAAGCCCTTCTGCAAGGTATGGGTGCAATGGCAGTAAAGGATCATCTGTTTGTCTTTCCTTCAGTAGCCCACAGAGCCACCATAAATGCTCTGATCGCATCTCTCCTTTCTGCCCAACACTTCTGATTTGTTTGTCTGACAAAATTACAAACCCCAGATTTTGTTTTCCAACTTTGAGTGCAATTTTCCTCCCATTCTGCAGCACCCTAGTGGGCTCTCCTGCTGGAACCAGATTTTCCACCTCTTTTGAACTATGAGGGGGCAGATAATCACCCTGCTTCCCTGTAGTCCCATGGAACAGCAACAGGAATTCATCACATTCACTCTGTCAGTTCCTGATTTCTATTCTATTAATGAGATCACAGCAAAGTCACATCTTACTGTGGTGATTTGCCAATCGTAAGAATAATGGAAATCCCTGCTTTGAAATTACACAGAAAACAAAATTAACAACTGAAATGACAGAAGATCAAAATTATTTTTCTTAAAGGAACCTATCCTTGTGATGATCTGAATCATTTAAATGGGGGGGGAAGACTGTGTAATATGGTGGGGAAAAAACATTAGTTCCTAATAAAATTATCTCCCCAGATGGAAGTGTTTCAGGTAATTAGCTAGCATATAAAAGTAAATTAAGTCAAAACTAGAACAAAGCTTACTTTTATGTGACTTTTGTTAATTTTTTCTGTTCCTTTGGCTTTTTCTTGTTTTATGTTAGGTTTCTTTTTGTGGGTTTTTAAATCATAAAACATTTTTGCTTTTAATTTTGTTTTCTTACTTTCCTAGTGGTTAGGCATTCAACCCAGCTACAGGGTACAAAGATGAGGCAAACCCAGTGCCAGTTGAGTTTTATCATTTCCTTACTGGGACAAGCTAGAGAACAATATAATCTTCACAGTAACAGACATTCAGGGATAGTTGTTTGGCCTGGCAAATGCCACAAAAAGTGGCTAAAAATTATTGTCCACTTTGACAATATTTTGTTCCAAAGAAAAAAATGCAGACAAATGTTTTAGCCACACAGGTTCAGCTTAAAATAGGTGGACAAAATGTTTGCTACATAAACACTGGAAATTCAATGTAAATCAAGTTGATCACGTGCTGACAGGAATATCTGTTAATCTCTCATTTTTGTTTGGTTGGGTTTTTTTCTCCTAAGTTTCTTAAACTGTTATCTTAAGAAGCCTGACATGTAGATACAGGGAACAAAAGTGATGTAATTGAAAAAAGGAATCATACAAAAACCGACCAGACCTCCACCTCCAAAAGGCTGAAAATAAGTGAGGATTTCTAATACGAATTACAGGCCACACACACAAAAAATCGATTTCTGCCAATATATTTCATCTTGGTAACTTCGACTGTTATTAAAAGAAAAATGTGCAATAACAGATGTTCCGGTAGATATGTATTTCACCTGGAGACATTTGTGTGCTTCAGTGCTTAAAACAGATGCAGTGGATGGGCAAATTCATGCTTTGAGACCTGTGCCAACTCACCTGCTCTTACTTCTGCAAGGACACTGAAAAGTCTGTACAAATCATCTGCTGACCAAATCCAGACCCTCAGTAGATTTATCTACAATAAGGAAAGTAACTCATGAAAGGAAATTCTGTAACCCAATATGGAAAAAAAAAAGTATGTTATCATTTTTCTTCAGCAAGTTATGCAGTTAGTAGTGGAGACTCTCAAAAATAAGGGAGGGACCATCAGAACTGTCCTGTAAGTAGTCACTGAAATTCCCCAAAGGCAAATATTGCTGGAGAATTGCCAGCTGTCAGAGTGTTAAGCACGAATTTAGACCTAAAGTACAGCCAGAACTGCTTTAAATTCTAGTAACTACAAAAAAACTTCTCATAAAAACTTCGCTTGAACAGAGTGATCTCTATTGTATGCTAACATCATATAAACACCTCAAAATATTTCCAGAATACAGGATGGAAATTTAACTTCAATAATCTTCTGAACTGATAAATAATCTTTTTACTGTCCCTTAACCTTCCTGTCATAGGTTACAATAAATCATGAAGATAATACTTTTTGCACTTTTTAAAGGCAAGGCTGTATTCTCAACTAAAGCACATAATGGCTGTACTAATGCATTACCATGTAGTTCTGAAGAAAAAAAAATTAAGGTCTGAGATTAAGTCTTCACAACTTTCTATTTCTTCAAAATAGTGATTTAATATATGAAACAGCCTTGATGAACCCATGGTTCTAAGTTGAAATGGGGGAGGGAGGGGGTTCTGTTTTAAATAACACCAGAAGACCAAGGAAAAGCCAAACAAATTTTGAATCCCTGGGGGTGTGGAATATGTGTACATTAAGTAATTTAATATTCAAAGATGACACATAGTTCAATACATTCTATAGAGACATAAAAGGCAGTGGCTGCAGAATCCTTTTCTCCTCCCTATTTAGCTTCAAACTTTGATATAATAGATTATTATTCATTTAATTAAAATATTTGGGATATTCCTGTGATAAGTAATCCTTTTGGTGAGATTTCAATAGTGAGCATCTGTACTGTGATAGACTTATGTTCATTATCTACCCTGCAATATTAAACTGAAAGAATATTTGAAAATACAGTAAGTCTGTATTAATGTTTAAATTGAAAACACTAACAATAAAAACTACATGGGTGAATTGGTTGGTACCATAGTCACCTGAGACAATTGATATCTCCACTGCACAAGATTAAGTGCTCTGTACTGTAATTCTCAGTTAAAAGCTCTCACAGAAATTCTGAATATTTTACTATCAACCATGCAGTAGCAGTATCTAGCATTTGAAAGAGACCAGTCAAAAAGCACATTTTTTTCATTCAAGAAAATTTTTTTCTAATTGACCTTCTATAGTTTATATGAGATTTAAGAAATGGAATCTTGTGCCCCCAAAATATCTGCACTGCTTAAAAGTTTGAAGCTGGTATGCAGTCCAGTGAGTCATTAAACCACGAATTAAGGTGCACCTTATTCAGTATATATCACTATATCCAGGTGATACTTGTTCTGTCCATTCACACTTATTTTCTATTATTTTTAATTCTCAAAACAGACACTTAATCAAGAGGAACTTGCCTTTATCCCACATCAGAAACCAAAATTCCGCCTGACAGAGGTAAAGGAAATAGATAGTATCATTTCTCACTGATCACAATTGATATGCAGTGTGAATGCCTTGGGAACTTTCCTGAAATTTTTGCAATTCCCTCTGCCTGGTGAGATAGCTAGCTAAGTGTGTTGCCACAGCCAAAAAACATAATAATGCCAAGGGGAAAAACAAGCCTGAATATAATGTCCAACAACTGAAGTCATGGTACTTTTTAAAGACACTGTGCAAGGTATCTTGTGCAGTGAAGAGAAGAAACATCCAGTCACATGTCTTGCTGAGCTGTGCAGCACACTCCTGTTCTGGAGCTGAGATGGGCAAAGGCAGCAAACAGCACATTGAAGGATCTTATCTCCAGCCCAGGGGAGTGCAGGAGCTTCCATAAGAAGATATAACAATAAGAACTGCTCAAGGAAAACTAACTTGTTTGTGGATAACTCTTCCAACGTCAGTTCCACTCGCTACAGAACTTTGACTAAGAAAAAAATTAATCCAAAGTGAACATCACTATGGAAATTTTACAGTTCTGCTGATGAAAACATCTGTGCTCTTTCAGGCATGCTTGAAGTTTCACATCTAGTTTTGATGAAGACAAAACTTGTCCGCCTTCTCATTTCAACTAACCCTTACTACATCTTTCATCTTTCCAAAAGGTGGAAGCACTATACTTATTTTTGAATAAGCATATCCAACAATACTATTAAAGAGCTATTATGTCCTATTCAGGAAGCAGAGATCAATCTGAAGTTAGTGATTCTTTAGGGAAAAAAAAGACAAGAAAAAGAACTACTTTTTTAAAATGCAGATTTACATTGTAAAGCAAGTATGTTAGTGACAAATGTGACACATCAATGAGCCTGAAGAGTTATTTAAAATACTCTTTTAGTCTAGCGCTCAGACCTAAAATGTCAAAGCTGAACATGCCACACCAGGCTGCTTTTCTTACCCTGGCTCATTATTTGATGCATTAATATATCATGTGGGTAGGCACTGAAAAGTGACATTTGTCTAATCACCATGGCTTTACTAAATTCCTAGATAAGAGAATGATCTCATAAGAAGTAGCCTCCAGGGAAATAAAAACCACATCAGACATCCTTTTCTTTGGGCATCTTTAACAATTGGTCAGGTTTGATCAGGTGGCAGTGGGGAAAGTCTAAATTGGAGCAAGAAGTTACACCAAGAACACCAAGAGCATTACATGTATCATTTCTTCATGCTTCACGTGAAATAGCATTATGATCTGGAGAGGCAGAGTGCACCAAGATCTGCTGCCAGTACTTTTACTACCATAACAGCAGTTACCAAAAATTTAAAACAGCAATTACTGTTAGATCCTTCTAATTAATATAGTCTTCTTGTTAAAAGATGAAAATCACCTCCTTCTACAAACATATATAATTTGAAAGTAGAGTCTACCCTTTTTGCTTCTGTTTCACATTGAACAGATATATATTATCCAAGGTAGATACAACTCAAGGCTGAAAAAAGGTCAGACTGGATCCTCTAGCCTAGCTTAGTGCATAACAGCCCATATAATGTGGACCATCATAGTTGATCTGGGAAACCCAGAACTTACAACAGACTAGCACAGACCTTTTAAAAATGCATCCAACCTTGAACCAACCAAGGCACATATACACCAATGCTTGTTTCACTTCCATGGTTTACTTTATTGACAAGAACAAAATTTAAACAAAACGCAAAAGTCATAGGAATTGAGTCCTCAGGCAGTGAAAATAAATTTAAGAAATTTATTAAGAAATGAAGAGAATATTTGCTACTTGAAACTTTGGACTACCTTATCCTTGTTCTCAGAAAACAAAAAGAAGCAGATTAATGCAGCCAACGATCAACCTGGGACACTAAAGTGAAAATGCTACAGAACATTTCTGAAGGGACCCTTTCCCTTGGAAGAGGTCAGATCTGCAGCATAAACAAACATTTTCATTGCAGATCACTATACCTGACTTACTCCTTTTCATATTTTAGTTATAGTAGAAGGTAAAAAAACATAATGAACAATGCCTACAATTGTTGAAATTATTAATTGCAAACCTATTTTAATTTTCCAATATTGCTGCAAATAAAAGTGAACACATTTTGCTTTAAACTGTGTGTGAAAAATAGCTTAGGAATAATTCATTCAATGATAACTCCTCTAATCAGAGAATTATTTACATACTTTTGCTAGTGTTAGACTAACTCTGTGCGTTATTGCTTCACTAAATTCCATGAAGAAAAATGCCAAAATTTCTCCAAACTCTATTATTAGCAAGTAAAGTTACTATTCTACCACAATTTCCTACTCAAGGGAAGAAAATAAAATTCACACTGGTTACATAGAAATTTCCTACCATTATGCAAATACAGACATTTAAATAAATAAATGCATGATTCTAGGGAAGAATGGGAGGTCTCTTGACAAATTTAAGGACTGAAACTCAGTGGAAGAGAGATGCATCCCAAATCCATTTTTGTCCAAACAAAGCCCAAGCTTTTGTAAATGCATCTTCCAATTGTAGTTTTGTAAATTTACCACTTGGAGCATACCATTTTCAGCTGCTGCCAGGTAAGTGCTCCAAATCAATTTCCTGTAATCACAACTGTGACTTCCCTGCTTCTGTTCTCCAGGAAAGATTGTAAGGCACACACCATGTGAGAAAATCTGAAACCAAATTGATTATTCGTTTGTATTATCATTATCCCCTCCTGGATTAAACAAGAGACTTCTATTATATATTAGACTTCTGTTTCACAAAATCCTGGGTTTTCTACTTTGCTTTTCAGATTCATTTTTATCCTTTTTTCCCCTCTTGTGCAAGCCTTATTGTCTTCCTTTTCAACTGCAATTATCACTTTTCAATACTAATCCTTTCCCAAGCAGCCTAGATTTTCACCCCTTTGTACTGATCCAGGTTCCTCAACATTTGATCCAGTAACTGGCTTATTTTACTCTCTAATCCCTCATTTGCCACCTCTGCATACAACTTGGGTCTTTCCCTACCTAAACAACTCATTTTCTACGGTCATTACTACTTCTTTTGTACTTTTTACCTCAGCCTCTCTAGTTCATAGGATTACCAATTCCTTTTCTGTCCAATAAACCTTGTTCTTTTCCTATTTTATTTAACCTTATTTTCTCAAAATAAGTTTTAAGCTTTTTTTCTTCCCCTATTTAATCCATGTTTAATACCCAGACTTTAGCTGAATACTTTAAATTGTTGCTTTGTATGGTGTAATAAAGAAAATCAATTACAATAAAAAGCATACCAACATAGACAAACAAGAAGTATAAAAGACTTGTTCCAGCAGTATGATGCACATATATAACATTGTTAAACTATATTATCTCCCCATTGAGTTGTGATGATCCTCTGTCTGTAGTGGCAAACAAAATAAGAAGAAAAAGGCTTCCTTCATACTAGGCTGTATAAGCATAGAGAGGAGTGAAGCATCAAGTTCAAATTCCCAACAATTTGCAAGCGTTGCAAAACAGAAATGTTTTCAGCCAACCACAGCATCTGGCCAGATGCTAAAAATCTGGCCAGCATCACCAGACACAGACAGTCTGAGCCCTGCCACAGCCAAGATTTTTAAGCTCCAAGACAACTTGCTGCATGCCTTTAGACTTCACTGATATTTCTCCCCAAATATAGCTTCTGTTTGAATGAAAAGAAAAAAAATCAAAAGATACGCCAAGAGAGAACACAGAAGAGTTCAATTAGACAAAAAAGCACTTATTTCTTTAATTGTAATAAATATTTTGTTCATAGCTATCTTCTATAGACACAGGAGAGCCTTGTCCACTTTCCTGGCACCAATGGCTAATAAGACAGGAAAGATTCTCCGCCTTTCGGCAGAGAGGCACAGACCAGTGGCGCAGGGACACTCACGTGCCAGATGCCACATCTGGGCAACAGCTCCCAGGGCATCATTTCTGCCTATGGGAGCCAGAGGGCCCAGGGACGTGCAGGAAGCTGCACACTCCCCATGTGACCCTGGCCAAGACAGAGCTGGCACACAGAGCCAGGCTCCCACATGCCAGGAGCTGGGGTGAGAGCTGGCTGCTCCTCTCCAGCTCCTTCACAGACAGTCCCTTTGTGAGGGATAGAGCTAGCACAGCCTCAGCTCCCTCAAGAACACTGTCCATGTTTCCCTGCATGTTTATATCCCAAATATTTCCAGTTTACACAAGATATAAATAGGCACTGCTGTAGAAGGACCCTGGTTCAGTTTAACATTTGTGACATCTGGCCCAACTAGAAGTTTATACCACTGAACAGATATTTCTCCAAAGATGAGTCTTTAAAAGTGAACAATCCAATATACGCTGTACTTGGATTACATTCTTTCGGAACATCTGCAGTGATACAAACATCCAGAAAGCAGAACAGATTGCAAGGATTTAAACCTACTTTACTGTTAGTTTTATGCTTTTACCGTTTCATGCAAAAAGCTCTGAATAGTGAAACCAATGGGGTAAAGGAGGTTAATGGGATTGATTTGTCAAACTATGTGAATTTCTATAATGTTGAAATGAGATTTTTTTTCCTCAGAAATGTAAGGATTACTATCAGATGCCTAGAGGGCATAGAAGTATTTGAACCCTTATCAGACTAATCTTCAATGTGCAGTATTGTTAGAAATAATGTAATTAACAATAGGAATAGGGATTTTTTAAAAAATAAATTATGCTAATTATATCATCATTTTAAAATTACAATTAAATAGTCAATTAAAATAAACACAAAAGAGATTCAACAATTACATGGCATGTCTCTGTCACGGTGAATATGTTTTAAATTAACACAGCAGCTCATTATAACCAGCTGATTTTATCCAACTACATATGACAGTTTTACTAGGTACTTCCACTGACATTTAAATCAAACTCAATATACAGTATCATGGAGACATTTCCATCCCGCTTGCTTCAGCTAATGATCTTTGTTCAAAGAACTCAAGTAACTATGTTCAAATGTATGAAAATGGGGAAATTCTCTTTCTTTTGCACTACTTTTTACACAGCTTTTTCCCATAGAGCTCATTTACAGTTTAGCTGCCCAATGTTTATAGGATCCTACCATGCCAGTGAACAAATGGTTAATTTCTACTCAGGAGTAGCACAAGGGACTTCTTAGAAAGGCTTCATCACCAAAACTGGAGACTGTCCTCTACTACCTAGCCTGCCTACCTCACTGTTCAGGGAAACTCCTAAAATCTCTTCTGAAAGAAGTTTATCCAAATATTTCTTGATATTTCAGAACTACTTGGGACCTAAGTTAAGTGGTTCCAGAATAAACAGCCATTATGCAAAGAGGTCAATTTAGAACTTTGCATTCTCTTTCTTAAATAAAAGGAGCTCAAGCAAGCTGCAAGTGGTTGAAAGTTTATCCTTTTAATTTCCTTCCTCCCTCATCTCTAAATACATTATAACTGTGTTACTACATGTTTTTGGAAACACGTTAAGTACAACAGAAGGAAAATTAGGCTTTCACTAAATTAGAAAGAAAAAATGAAAATAATTTGCACTAAAAAACCCACCCACCTGCATTATCACTTACTAAAAGTAAGTTCTCTCTGTTACATGGTAAGAGTAATTTCATATACAAAGTAGGAGTAGATATAAGTTTTTATTTTTTGGTCAGTTTCTCAGAAGTTTAACTTTTTCAAAGTCATTTGAAGTACTGTATGCAAGAAACCCCTAAAGCCTCAGTTCAAACATTGCTTGAATCATAAGTCAGCTCAGAAAATAATGAGAAATTGAAATTTATAATTAAGTATCTGTTTACTTTGGGTAAGGTAATCTAAAAACCTACAGATTTCCCTCAAACATATTTTCTTCATGCAAATCCTAAATGTTTCCATTTAATTTTTTTAACAGAGGCTATATTCCACTGAAATACAGATGAATTCTATGTACAAGATAAAGGAAAACACAAAGGTAATTTATACAGCCTAGTTTAAAGAAAAAGCCCCTAAACCCCACCAATTTAGATGCTTAGTGATATGTTAGACATCAGTCATCAAGTAGACTTCTGTATTGCCACTAGATGGTTTTACATAAAGATCAAGTCCTCCTCACACCTGTTGTTATCATTCTCAAGAGAAGAACCACAGTTAGTAACATTACAATCAAATTAACATTACATGGTATGCAAAGATAATATCAGAAACTTATTGGGGAAGAAATAAAGCCCCACACTTGTACCTATGAGAATAGCATAAGCTCGTCATGGCTCTCAGCTTACAGAACTTGCAGTTACATCTGGCTACGCTGTCCAACATCTGTACCTTCTTACAGTGCTCCTTTCAAACAGAAGCTCCCAGCTTCAGGGACTACAAATGGTGCTACCTATAATTCCTGTACAGTTTGAGCTGTTGTTTCTCACAGTACCTTATTTAATTGGCTGCCAAATATACTTTCACCTCGTCTTAAGTGACTGAAGCAAATGGTCAAAGTCCTCCTCAAGGCAGACAAATTTGAATACTGAACAAAGAGCCAGCAAGCATTTTCATTCACACTGTAGGCATTGCTGGCCTGTGCCTTTCAGCAACTAGGGTGCCATGCCCTCAAACATCATAACCTGTAGCTAGGCTGCCCTCATTTTGAAAGTTGCCTCATTTACCAGAACAGGGATCCTAGAATTTAACCCTGGGTTTCCAACACACCCGACCCAGTTGTATCAGCTGTTAGCAGAACTTGTCAGATACTCCGAGGTTAACAGGAAGTTAAGCATAACAGAGAACAAGTGATTTTACCTTTCTTAATACTATAAAAAGTAGATGCTTCTGTCCTTTAATCTATGGTACAATCTAGCTCCAGGAGTCACTCACCAAGCCTTGAAGAACTCCCAAATCTGCTGTGAAATTGCTCAGAAAATCCAGGGAACACTTTGACTAAACCTTTCTAAGAAGCAGGCCACCAACCAGAAAAAGGGAAATTCAGTTGGTGAAGCTGCTAGGGAAGGTTAAGGCAAAAGGGCTCTCCCTTTTAAGAGTCGCAGGAGATGTGTATTATTGATTCCTCCAAAATTGTCTCTTCCATACAGCTTTTGCTGTCTTTCCTTATATTCTCACGTAAATGACACACTTTAAGAGAAAGTGAGAGGAATTTCCCTTTTCCCAACTTCACCACTGTGTTTTATCTATATACATGGAAATTACATGAGATAAACAGATCTTTACAGGGAAGGTATTTAACAAATCTGTTGTTAGGCCCTATCAGGTCACTTTATCATTTGTTGCCAGTACACCCCTGTCTCCAGATGACAGGAACATTTGATAGCCAACAAACGAAAGTATGTTAATTTTGATGATGATGCCAAGACTGACCTTTTCACAGCTGTTCTCATACTCCCCATCATCCCCAAGATGTTTGGAAGTCAAATATGAAGCAGCAGTACTAGTAACTCAATGAGTTAACAACTGATGAGCTTGTGTCCTGAATTTTAAGTTTTCCTTAAAGTAAAACTAAATACCCAGGCCTCACGAATGAAAATAAATAAGGAGAAGTCTCACTAAACATTCTTGCGTAGGAAACAAAAACTTCCCTGCACTGCATTCTTTACAGAGTTGCCCAGCAATTCTCGCTACAGCATTTAGTGAAATTCAGTGTTAAACCCATCACATTAAGTCACAGCACTGGAGCGGGGGAACGAGGAATTTGTAGAGAAGGTTAGGAAGGGTGATCTCTTCACCTGGCAGGTGTATTTTCCCCTCTTCCAGCTCTTTCAAAGTATCATATCTGCACATAAAACAGTCTTGCAGATGAATGAGATCACACACGTGACCTGTGGAGCCATCTAGTTTTATATCTGGCAAGAGAAGCCTGCTGTGTTTCAGGTTCATAATGAGCACCAGCAAAGGTGTTGCCCAGGGGATGATGAGTGCTCTCAGTGTTGGGCCAGTGAGGGCTGGGAATCTGATCAACTAGAAGGTGTCACAGAAATAGGCCTATTCTCTGCCCAATAAATATACTAACAATGCCAGACATTTCTTATTCTAAGGCTGAGACTTTTCACGGCCACCTACCTGGTACTAGCCTCCTAGTAGTAAGGAGAAAGCACACCTTCCTTTCATCCTCTGCTCTCTCCAGGAACACACTAGTCACAGCAAGAGAATGCAAGGCCAAGAAGGACAGCTACACTCTGCTGACTTCTGTAGTCCCTTCCTGCCTCCTCAGATAATGATAGGTAGGTACAGTTCAAGAGCTTGTTGACAAACTATATCAAGAGGAGTCAATCCACACACATGCAAGCATTCAACCTGCGTAACCCTCAGGCCTCATCTCTTCATTTTCACAGAATTAGCAAGGTTGGAAAAGACCTTTGAGATCATAAAGCAACACAAGCAACTACACACTCAAAAGAGATAGCCAGCCTGCTTTCAGGCCTGCCTTGCTCCATTAGGAAGAGAATATGGGGTTTTGTATCCACTGTGTGAAGTGCCATATTCTAGGCAATGGATGCTTTTATTTGGTCCTGCTTTGTCACACACAGGCACAGTTTGCATTTTCAGACAGTAAGTGCTATCTACAGCCATCTCATAGCTACACTTCTGTTAACTCACGGGAAGAATGGTTAGATGGTTTTTCGACAGTTAGAACTGACAGTTCCCAACCTAGTCTTAAGCCACTGGAATAAGGTAGAGAGAAAATGGAGTTTATGCTAACATTTTCTCTTGTTTAACAACTTGAATGAGGCCTTTTCATCTGAACAGAGCACACAGTCATGCTGCAAATACGCTGTTACCACCGCACTTGCATTAAAAACCCAATCGAACAAGACACCAGCAAAACTAGATTTTCTGTAGGCAGAAGAGGGAAGGAGGGTGACTAAAGTTACTGCTCTTTGAGGAAAACTGGAGCAGAGAAATGCTTAATATGTCTCAGTTAAATCTGAAAATGAAAATGCAATAGCTTTGCTTCCCATGGACTGTATTTTTCATCCACTTTGTATTTCCCAGGAAAGTCAGTTGGACTCTTTCCACAGACTTCACAGAGAGCTGGATCAAAGCTGTTCTACCAAAACAATAGCTTTCCCGTTTGTCCCAGTTCACTTGAACATTTAGGCATGTGAATGCCCAAGGGAAAGAAAAGGACTTATTTGACTGAGAGATGAGTGCTTTCCTCCACACCAATACAATTTCTGAAGACTAAGGCAGCCATGCTCCAGCCATTACTGATACATTTATGGCATCTTTCCGTAAGGGAAAAATCCTCCTGCTTTACTCCTAAAAAGGTGCTAAAAGGCCATGGAATACCTTAATCTAGTTTCCAGAATGTTGAATTGCAGTTGGCAAGCAAAGGCAATAAGACAGTTGATAGCCAGTGACAGAAGATGAAGCATTACATTGCTTTGCTTATTATATTACCATAGCTATTCCTCTGAAGATCACAAGAGCATTGGGGAATTACAGCTTCACATCCCTCCTTATCTCTTAGCCCCTCTCATAAAGAGATGGCCATTTCCTGGATTATAAAAGGGCAAGCTACATAACTTCCACATGTTTCAGGGCAGCTTACTGAAATACAAATCTACGTAACACAAAAGAATAGGAAAACAGCGTAGAGAAAGGATAAAGTAGTGGATTTTATTCTGTCTCTTTTCCATGCTCGTGAAATATATATGTGGGACACAAAGTCATCTCAGTTCACATGCCAACAAAAGCCCTGATGGGGCTGTCACTGTCAGCATCAACTAGAACTGCCTTCAGCCACCACATGCTGTGTGAGAGCTAACCAAATCCCTCTTAGCCCTGTGTATAGGGGTGAGATACCTCCCCAAACCACTTGCATTTAGTACATTTCACATATGCCTGAAAAATTGACCCAGATACTTGCATTTCCAGCCCATCTCTTAATAAAATTAAAACCTAAAAGCTATGACTATTTAAGCCCTGCCTCATCTTTATACAGCTGAATAAATTCTTAGACTGTGGGGATTTTTTCATCAGGTGACTATTATCATACCATACTTTTAAGCAACAGATTACATACAGATAGGATGGCTCTTCTTCACAGCTGAATTTGATCCCCCTTGTGATATTTTAATAACAAGGTAAAACCAGCATGCACATAATAGCAGGCTGATCAGAACTTAAAAATAAATCTTCTCTTGAAAAGTAATAGCAGCAGTACATCCTCTTCTCTGCTGCTGCTTTCAGAAATGACTTTATTTGGGGACCAACTGCCAGATTCCTGGAAACATTTTGAAGAGTGAGAATGCTGAAATACTTTCTATAACAGTGATCACAGCTGCCATGCAGATGACAAGTAAAAGACAGAAAAAGCACTTAATAAATGTTTGTCATATATTACCTGCACATCTCAATCCTCCTAAGTAAGGTAAAATATAATTGATATGAGGTTTTATAAATACATTTTCTCCTTTTATCCAAAGTACAAATAAAATACTAAAGTAGGCTCTGACACTGAGCTATAGCTATAAAAATCAAAATGTCATCTATGTACAATGGTAATATGTTAATCATATTTTACAACACTAAGAAACAGTAAGAAAGCTCAATACTTTTCTAAAACTGCTCAAAATTATTGCTAAGAAAAATCTAAAGTTTGAGAAATATTATATTAGAAGAGTGCCACTGCCATTAAAAATGTAATTATATCTTAAGAAATTCATTTTTTAAAAGTGTAAGAGAGTGTTTCCACTTTTAAGATACATTCTGTCAGGAAACACATTAGAACAAGTTGATAAAATTATTTCTAGACATATGGCTGGTTTTATTTAGAGAATTCAGAGAGATTTTTATCACTTCTTCACAGGTATTTACACACTCCTCCTCCTTCTCACTTTTCCCTAGATCACAGGGATAACTGAAGGAGTTCTCATTAGAGCTTCCCAGGAAGCCACAGGAAGTCTTTCATGTCTCTAGTCAAATTGAAGTTGTTCATTCTTTTAACATAATTCCCCACTAATCTCATTGGGGCTTCTTATACATATGAGGTAGCAACAGACTCTGCCCAGCATCCACTAAAGTCTACCTAAACTAGCAATAAGAACACTTTAATACCTATTACATATTAAACACACTTATTAGCAGCTACTTTGATGCCTTCCATTTATAAACACTTCCAGAGCTATTTATAGTCTGATTCATAGATTTCACTTGCACAGTGAGGCTCACACTCAAGCAGCACAAAAGAAACACAACCTGAACTCGGTGTCACGAGGGATGAGTTATGTTCACAATACGAAGTAATATCCCCATGACATTACTCCCCTGCAATATCCAGTCTCTGCCTGTATGCCTAGTGTATGGCATCACCTCACAGTGGAAAGAAACGCATCAAAGAATCACATCCACAAAAAAAAATTTGAAAAAATTAATCATTTTCACACACTCAGATTTGGAAATATAGGCACAAGGAAAAAAGTGCAATGTCTTGGTAAAAAGCACTTTTCTTTCTAACAACTCTTACATGACAAAAAAACTGTAATGAACTACACAGATAACTTGCTAGGAAAACCAGCTAGAACTGACTCCTCAGACACAAAAACAAAGCAGTTATGTAAAACTCCTAGAAGCACGAAAATTGTGCGTCAGCAATATAAAAGCGTAGAGGGTCTGATAGTAACAGGAGAACATATAAACACTGTTCTCTTTCCAGACTAATTTATCCCATGCTTAAGTTTGGCAACTGCAACCTTTCCCTTGCCACAAACATACATAGAAGTGAGATGTCAAATGACAATGACCAGCAAGAAAAACCTAAAGATCGAGAAGGTCTAATTAAAATTTCCCTTACAAAAATAAGGGAAAGCAGCTGTGTCTGATTTTAAAATAACCTTCACAGGCTCTCACCAGGTTCTCTGGACTCCAGGCCTGGCCTCATCTGCAGTTACTTTAGAGCACTTGTTAAGAGTCCAGACATCACCTTTGTTACTGTGATCCTATCCATCTTTCATGAAACTCTCTTAAGACTTCCTATCCCAGCTATGTGCAAATGAATTCATATTAGAATAATTCAGAGGAAAATCAAAATAATGCTCAACAAAGAGGAAGATCTCCATCCCAATTTATAGGCAATTCAAAACCAAAAAATTTAATCTTGAAACTTTACAATAGAGTTTCACTTAGAATTCTTTCCATTCTTTTTCCCTGGATTTTTTTTTTTTAATTTTTAAACACATACAATTAATTATAATTTCCCCCTTCCCCTACTGCAAAAGATTTTCAGTTTGGAGATTTAGGTTGGGTTTTGTTGAGTCTTTTTTTTTTTTTTTTTGGCTACCACTTGCTAACTTTTTTCTCTTCCTTTAAAATGTCATCATTAAAAAAGGAACCAGATTTTTATAGACAAAAAAGGCAAAGCTTTTCATTTTCTATCAGATGCATCTAGTTTGAATAAGTACATTCCTTTATAGAACATCAACCAGAATGAATAATTACTCCCCTCTCATTCGACAAAACTAAAATGGTTGGCATACATGAAATTTTTTAGTGGAGGGACATAAATCTTCCACATTTCCTCTACATCCAAGTGACAAATCTTTGCCTTTTTACTTCACTGTGTCAGGGAGCTCTGAATTCTATTTATACACAGGAATAGAGCTGTTCTTCATTTCCTACCCTAAGGCTTCGTCTTGACAGATCTCCATTATAGCTTTTCAACTGAAAAACTGGATGGGCATTTATCCTTGCCCGTGTTCCCAAGCACCAGTCTTTATATAACATCATGCATTTTCATTCAGCTCTATTCCATTAGCCACTACCAACCTCTCACCATGCTGAGACAGCATTCACAGCAAAGCTAATTGAGACAACAGAGTTACACTTCTAGTTCCAGCCTGGTGCTTCCGATGTGGATACTTTGCTCAGCCAAGTAAATAGGGTAAGAAATAAATAGGAAGGCAAAAGAGAGGGCAGGGAGAAGTGGGAGAAAGCATGCTCTAGGCCAAGTCATAGGATTATAAAAGTAATGGAAAGGACCTCTGGAGGCCATCTGGTCTGACCCCCTGCACAAAGCCAAGCTAAATCCAAAGTCAGGCCACACTGCTCAGGTCCTGCCAGGGTGTGTTCCCAAGGCCTCCAAGGGCACCTCAACCTCCCCCAGCCATCCCCTTCTCCAAGTTCAGAGACACTGGTGCCATGTGGCACTCCCTACCTCCAAGGAACTGAGCAGTATCTGAAGAAGGCACCTGAAGAGTCTTCTGACATCCTGGCACTCTACGTGTTACATTTATGTGATTAATGGCTGTGGAAATTATAGGTAACAAGTACAGTATCTACAGAATTGCTTAACATTCAAGTGAAGCAGAAGCAGACGAGGATTTCTGAACACTCAGAGAAGCAATTCTCCATGAACTTTGATTAAAACACTGAAATGTAACAATGTTCTACACTCTTCTTATGCTGTAGATATTTCTTGGAGGCTGTCAACAATTTAAAAGCAACAACCAACCTACCCCATCTTTTCTAGTAAGAAAATATCTTAATTTCTAAATCAAGAGTGAGTAAAATCAGAGAGAGAGCTGAAAGGACATAACTGATGCAGTCTCACACAGGAGCTGTAGGAATTTCCACACATCTGTAGCATTTACTACTCTATGCCTTCCCACACTGTTAAAAAAGTAAGGGAGAAATTTACCAAAACGTTCAGCATTGATCTGTGTTCATGGTAAGGCCTACAGATTCTGCAATGGCTTTACTGGAGCAACTACCCCCAGAGAGAGCATTTTCAAAGGCTCCCTTAAAATTTCTGACCATTAGCATCATTGCTAATAAAGCTGCACAGATTTGACATCATCGTGACCTGCAAACATCTAGATTGATAGAACTGACTGTCGTCTCATACGATAATAGTCGGGTCCTCAATTTCCCCAGAGTTTATTCATACAAAGAAAATTTATTCCTCTGACCTTTGGCTCCTAAAATTAAGAAGAATAAATGGAGAAATTATTCTATAATTAAAACCCACAGGATGACTACTGGCAGTTCAGCTCCAGAGATTCTTACCTTTAATCCACACCTCATAAAACCTGCAATGAAAATTACAATTAAATACACCAGGCAATAATAATAATAATAGGGTGCTGCTTTAAAAGGCCAGTAATGTTATTCTGTTCTGTCAGTGCCATAAACAGAATGCACAAGAGAATAAGCTGTTAATAATGAATGCACGACTAGTGCTCATGTTTTTCAACCCCCTTTGAATGAAAACTTTGGTAAAAAAAAAAAAGATGGAGTTACTAATTCCTATTTGAACACCATTAGGCAAAAAGAACAAGTGAGACATGTAAAGCATATATAATGCAACTGCAACTACTGTATTAGAAATTAATCTGCCAGATTTCTGATGAAAATATTTTTTTAATAAATATGTTTGTGGAATTTTTTCAATTTTCTTTCCCTTGTGTGTTGTAGACAAGACAACAGGAGTCTGCAGGCAAATATATCAACCCTCTAGTCTCTCACCACCACCACCTGAAGTGTAATTAACTTGTATTTTTTCAAACATCAGCTTATCTCCCACTAGACACATAGCTTTCTCATACGTACTATCAAGCACTTTTTATTTTTTTCCTGTTTAGCCAAACCTCAGTTATGAAAGAAGAAAATCAGAAAATCCATTCTAGGGCAAGATTAAGAAAATGTTGCTTCCTGATCTGAATTTTAAGTGTGTTTCTAAATAAAGCACTGATGCAGCAGTAAATATAATTTGAATCAACCGTTCATTAATAATGTATGGTACCCACAGATAATTATGTCACCACCATTTGCAATGTTTTGGAATCATTTGAACTTTGAGACTCAGGTCTGAAAACAAAGGAATTTTTGCCCTATGGGTTTCTGACTGAGTCATGACCTTTCAGATGACTTAGACCACACCTTTTCTGGCACTCAGCACACTAAAGAAGACAAGAAGGGCTTTGAGTGTCCCTTGATGTGTTTTATTAGGATAAAATGTGGGGCCTTTTAAAATAGAGGCAACTCCTCTCTGGTGTGTAAAACAGAAAAACAGTAGGAGAGACTTTCAAATCCCTCTTCTCCTCTGCTCAGCCTGCCTCTTCCAACAGGACCCTTTCATTCATGCTTCACACTTTCTCTGAGGTTTCTTGCTCCCCTCAACCTCCCCCACCAGACTCTCTTGAGACCCAAAGGCCCATACAAAGTCAGCTGCTTCCCATGTGTTTGCTCCTTGCCGTTCCCAGGAATTACCATCCTCCTGCACATTTATTTCTCCCCCTGGGAACAAGCCATCATCCTCCTTCCAGAGTCTTCATCAAAGCTGCCACACAACCCCCAGGATAAGACAAATGGGCAGCTGCCTTCTTCCCTGCAGCCCCTCCATAGGCAAGAGAGCAAACAAAGGAATCAAATAACAATGTAGCCCACAACATTTTAATTGAGGCTTATTCTGGTAGCAGTGAAGGATCTAACTAATGACTACAGGACTTTAGAGACAGTATATTGTTCTGACACTCACCATCAGCTTTTAAAAGCCCATCCTCATTCCTACCACTCTGCAATTCCACCCCCCACTTCCATGCATCCAGCCTCTCAGGCAGCTCACGAAGCTTGAGTGAAGCAGGCATCTAGGCCAATCATTTAAGAAATTAATGAACCACCAAATTTCAAGATATATTTAACATGCCTACTCCAATACTTGCTTTTGCTGGATTGTCTTCTCTATTTTCACTTTTTTCCCTTCTTTTCCTCAAAGAGTTTCTTGCTTTATCTCTGCATAGCAAGGCACATCTGGGTCAGGTACTTGGCAAATTTACAGGGTGGACCTTTAATTTATCCCTTGTAAAAGGAAGAGTGCTGTATTATACAGATCTCTACAAAAAGCCACAAGAATCTCAGTAGCCTATAACCTTGCCCACAATCTGCAAGGCTTCCTGCCTAAAATTTAAATTTGCAGGAAATAAGGATATGGATAGTAGCCAGTTGATGTATTCAGCTATGTGCTAAAATGTGGATTCAATTTCCCGATCCGATACCAGTTTCCTCCATGATTTTCTACAAGCCTCCATTTTTATCTTCAGGTCAGTACATTTAAGATATTGATATTCCCCTGCATCCTGCAGAGATTCTAGATAAGCTTTCTGAAGGATTACGCTACAGTACAGACAAGAAAAATACAAAGGAAAACAAAAATCCATTAAAAAACCTCCTGAACAAGAGATATTGTAAATAAAAAGTAGGTTTCTCAATGTTATTGGTATGATACAAAACCTGTAGAAGAGGTGTGCATGAAAAAAACCAAACAACAAAAAGCAGTATTCGAATCACAGTATCTAAAGTGGTGAGAAAACAGCTGACAATTTCCTCATTTTCAGACCTCAAGTTTCTGCTCCGCATACACAATATTGAACATGGTACAATCCGGACAGGAGTAAACTTTTAAAGAAATCTACTATGAAGCAGTAAACTTTACATTTGAAGATTCATAATTAATTGATTTTAAAATATTGTCTCCATGACCAAATTTTAACAGAACCTCATACACAAGTTAAGAAGCTCAAAGTCACTTTCAAGTGCAAAGTTACCTTAAAGTGCAACTATAAATCAAAATAAAGGACACACAGATAAAATCATGACACCAGATCTCTACAAATGTTTCTTGTTAATAAAGCAGAAAAATACTTTTTTGTCAATGACAGCCAAGCTTTGTAAATGCTCTGTTTTCTTTAAGACAAACGATATTACCATTTCCCCCTGCTTTTAGAGAACAACTAGAAGCAGAAATACTAACAATGCATAATGGCAGAGTCCTACATTTAACTGGTGCTAAAGAGTCACTGTTCTTCTGAAGCTTTGAAAGTTAAATTAGTTCTTTAGAAAATTATTTTCACCATCTGCATAGGATAAAACTAATCTTACTCAACAGTTAGTTTTAAATCTTAAAATATGAAACTAAATGCAAACCAAAATTAAATAGAAAAGGTTAAAACTAGCAAATTGAGGTTTAAATTCATAACAGCAATAAAAAGCATCAGTGTAAAGTCCAGTACATATACTTCACATTTTTCTTCAAGTTTAATTTTAAGTAACTCCATAACACTTAAGTATTTTTTTCCTTCAACACCAGAACTATTAATCTTGCCAATGTTTCTGGCACTGTTATCACTATCAGTTCATTTGAAGTCAGACTTGCACCTGGCTTCTGATTGCTGGCACCCATTTACAAATTTAAATCAATTAAACCTATTAGTATGTTCTCTGTAATGCACTTTAAATTTTATAGTTATGCATTATTAATGTAATCATCTCAGCCAGTCCTATATCATATAAAGAGAAAAAATTGGAAGGATTCAAGATACAGGAACTTAAGTAGATCAGAAGTTACTATACTGTATATTACTTTAATATTACAACAAATAATTTGGCAAATATTCACTGTAACTTATATAATTGACTCACTCTACGAGAAACATGAGTAAAGCTGACAGAAAATTACCAGACAAAGCAACTGGGGGGGGGGCAATCTATGTAAATAAATTATTCTATGTGAATAGATGATCAGATTTTACTGGATTTCTGTACTGAAACAAAAGTAGTCGTTCCCCAAAACCAAGCATGAACAGTACATGTACGAGAGGCTCAAGTTGTAACATCCAATCTGTATTGGAGAACTGATAAGTACATTTAATTCAAAAGAAAATTTTCAAAATTGAACAAGTACTGAGTGTCATTCAAACAATAGCGATGGAATCCCAAAAACAGTATTTGAAAGTCTGCTCAGTGCTAAGGACTTCATCCAAGAGTTTGTGTTTTGAAAAGAACGCTCATTACAATAATTTGTTTGCAAGGACAAAACTTCCTATCTCTCTAAAACACAGTGCTGTTAAAATCAGCCAACTTAAATAAGCTTTCTTTCTTTCTTCTCCTTAGTTACAGGTGCATCTTTAAACTATTACAGACCCTCAATTCTTCCCATCATACTGAAAAGACGTTATTTGAGCTATATCCCTTATATAACCTGTCTTCAACTAATGATCACCTGTAAGTAATCCCATTTTAAATAAAGGTCAAAATTTTATACCCACTAGGGTAAGCAGGGCTGCAGAAAATGAAACTAAAGCATGCAATATTTTAATGATCCGGATATCAAATCATTCTTAAGATGATTCACTATTAGAATTAATTAGCTTTAGAGTTTTATGTGTCATTGCTGGTTAAACTTTGTGTTAATGGGCTTCAGTTCAACAAGCAAGACCTCTTTGGAAATGCCAATTCATGAAATGCAGTTGTTTATCATACCTCTTGAGCAATAAGAAGGGCACACCATCTGATAGCTGTAGCACAGAAAGCAAATGCTATTTCATGCTTCACAGCACCAACTAATCATAGCAGAGGCTGTGACAGATCTGCTTATGGCTGCATCACCTCCCTGGACTGTATATTCTGGGAGCTGCCTCAGCTGAAGCCTGTGTGTAAGAGCTCTGCAACAGGACCCAAACGGGGCTGCTGAGGACCCAGGACAGCAATCCTGATGGCTCCCATCCTACACACCAGTTTACAATCCTCACTCTGCAGCAAGGCTGAAGAGCTGTAATTTGGCACATTTGGGCTAACAGGGAGAAATCCACCACCCCAGAGAGGCTGAGGACCCTCACCTTCCTTTAAAGGCACTGGGAAATGAGCATGGTCAACACCAGGCAATACAATGCTTACAGAGTTTCTGTCAGCTTGAAAGGCAGGCTGAGGCACTTAAGATGCTGTCCTGTATGGCCTCTAGCTCCTGTAATTCATCACTGCCATGGAACAGGGAAAATGGTGCTTCTATCAAACACATGAATGTTCATAATTTCTCAAAGTCAGACCTACCACACCTTACCCAGTGCTGCCAACTCCACATTATCTTAATCCCAGCATCTGTGATGGGTTTTAGCAAATCTCATAGACAGACAAACTACAGCTATGGCAGTGAAAACTCCCACATCATCTTGTAGCCTATAAAGACAGGGTTGTCAATATGTCCTAATTAACAGATGTCACACACAACCATTGAAGAAGAGTTCATCAAAATTCACAGTAAGAATTGTTTTAGGGGCAAAATCCAATAGCAGATGTTCACAGAACAATCACTGCAGCTATAAGGCAAGCCAATGTGCCCCGCCAGCTTCAGGCAGCAACTTTTTGAAACCTGACATTTGAATCAGTGTATCAGTATCTACTGTAAATTTCTGCTGGTATGTATAAAGCCCTTTGAAGATATTTTTGCTTGTGACCTGCTTACCTGCTTAGTTCACACAAGTTCATAATAAAAATCAGAGGTTTTGGTTCAACAGCTTAACCTTGAGTCTCATATGATTCTCAGATCACTTCAACAGATAATGCTGAATGAACAGAGGTTTAGACCACACAAACAGACCGACTAAAACACAATCATAAAAAGGGGGGGAAAAATTATGTCTCCTTCAACATTCACTGAATTTCAAGGTCAATAATTCCATCATTGAGAAGATATGTACATAACGAAGTACAACCCAAAGTCAAAATTGGGCAAAATGTGTTATATGCAAGTGGAATATCTGAAAGCCTGGCTCACTCACAGTAGCTCACATGGCTAGAAAAAAACACCACTGAAACTAATCACAGATCCAGTATTGTCTCAGTAGACATGAACAGGATTTTTTGTTGGTCTTTTGTGCCATATATATCCAACCTCACTCCCCTTTCTAAATGTTTTTCCTTTGTTTTGATTTATTCAAGAACATATTACCAAAGAAGGCCAAAAAGGTTAGATGCTATTTCAAAACAGAAGGTAGAAAAAAAAAGTCTAATATTATCCCCCCTCAACCCTCAATATATATCTGATTTACTGTTTGAGTCAGAATGTGCAGAAGAATATTATGAGCCAGTCTTGTTGCTCTGTGCTACTTTATGTGCACACAGAAAGCACCTTCTGCTTTGGAAGGATAGAAAAAACAGTGAGAAGGCTCATAATTAGCACTGAGAGAACTCATTTTTTTTTCCATGTCTTAAATGCACATGGAAGCATATTTGAACATTGTAACCGTAGGGAAGAAATGAAAAATTAAAAAGTTCACAGAGAGAGGATAGGGGATATTGCATCTAGAGACAAGAGGTGAACATCTTGACAAGGAGAGAGAAGGCAGGAAGGAGGAGGATGAACATTTTATGAGGTATGAGAAAAATAAAGAAGCAATTAAGAAGGGTTTGAAAGGAAAAGGAGGATTAAAAATCACTGGAGACTGTGAAAGGACAATGCAATGGAAAACAATGAAGAAGAAATTGAGGGAAAAAATACAGATAACATGAGAACACCAAGCAGTGAAAGACAGAAGAAAGGATGAGGCGAGAAAACAATATATGATGAGATAAGCAGGAACTACCACAAAAATTCACAACTAGCCCATGTCAACCAGGGAGAGAGATTAGAATTCAAAGTGTAGATTTGCAAGAGCAAATATTCATTCAGGTACATGAGATGTCGAAGCCAAACTGGGGTACCTCAAACGTGATTCTACAAAGGATTATTATACTCCCCAAGTTTTCAGGTACAATACAATTTGACAAAGTGCTAGCACCCACATTACTGACTACTGCTTTGAGTAAAACTTTGCAAAGCAACTATATTTCTGCAGCATTCTTGATATGTCTATTGATCCAGATATCCGTCTTGCTGCATCTACTTATCTATGACACCAGACAACACTGGAAATGTTTCAAAAAACATGTTAGCAAGAACAGGATTCTGGTGATATTTTGGCTGTCCAAGGATATACTTTATCCTTTGCAAGGAGCTCTTAAATTTCTACTAAGCAAAGTCTTTATTTCCAGGGCTAGACTCTGTTTTACATTGTTTCACTTAAGCATGAACCATACCAGAGTCTCTGGTAAAAGCCCACTGCCTCATTACATTACAGCATAATGTAATGCAAAATTGTGTGTGCATACACATATATATACACACACATCAAAGTTAGTACACTTTGCTATAAAGACCTACTGATATAACAGGAAAGAATTTTCATAAAGAATGTCCATTTTTCTTTTCTTATCTATAACAATGTTTTAGAAAACAAATATTGCTGATTTATGATTAAATGGCCCTAAAGGACAAACATTTTAAAGGTCAAAGAAGAAAACTCCTTTTCTACACCACTGCTCCCTGACTATTCTCTAATCACATCAGCAATTTACCAATCAGTGAATCTGTCAGAAGGTATTTCCCAGGTGAACTGTTACCGTCTGGGTATTCTGGACACAACACACATTTTCTATGTTTATTATTTCTTTAGATTTATAGAACGTGTCAGACATTCTGGAGGGGCCTTTTCTGTGGCGTAGAATCCTGCGCAACAGACAGATTCACAATCTAATCAATGTCATTGCAACAAACAGAAAATTGCTTTGTGCTCACTAAACAGTCCTATAATGGTCTACAGACTAAATAAAACACCAGGGGAACATAAACACTCCCATATCCTTTCTGGTGATTTCACAAAAATCCCTCAATAACTGCCTGCTCTAGTTCACCATAAAAAAAGTACTGTTATCTTTGTCAATGCTACCAAAACAGGCAAGAATCTGTCCCTCTTAACTAAATCTAGACAAATTTAAAGCTCTCAAACTGCAAAAAGCAGGGATTTTACTGAAACATGCAGGTTGCCAGAATAGCTCCCAAGCCACTGCTTTAGGCAGGCTTTGCTGGAGGCCAGTGGGAAATTGCTGCTCTTACCTAACACATCAGATCAGTGCGATTGCAAGGTGGCAGACACACATGAAAGACCAGAGTAAGGTCAACATGAAAAACACACAGCAGCTTTCAATATTCCACTCTAGGCAGACAAAAAATGCACAGTCCTTTTTTTATGGTGGTTATCCAAAAAAACTGCTAAGCCAAATAGTAAAATGAAAATGAGGATTCTAGTAGCAACTCTGTCGCAGGTTTCCCTACAGTACATCCAGGTTGTCTAAATTTCACAGCCATTCAGAAGAGTGACCTATCCTCTCTGGAAATTGATAATACCACCTCCACATTTGCATAGCCCTATCAGTTTTATGTCTATGCTGTCACAGGTATGTGCTATGCACTGATCTGTGGATAGCTGCAGTCTTTCCTCACTGCACTGACATTTAGGGATGTGAATTCATATTTTATTATGGCTTTAAGCAATCTACATACCTCCTGTTTTATCTACACGTTGAGGAAGTGCTGTACAGGGCTTTTTTGGTTTTGAGTCACTTGCATATTCACTTATAGAAGCTTTGATAGTCAGCTATTTTGTCCTTTGTGTGTTATACCTCATTAACAAAGAATGCAGACGCCCTAGTGAATAATTAGCTAGGGTAGGATACTTGACTCCCATAGACACATTCTTAACTTAACATTTAAATTAATATCAGATTACTGTGGCTTCATTCAAAAGTCAACAAAAAGAAAAAAGCAGCAATGGTAACCTACGCAAGAATATATTCACTGGAAACAAAAAAAAAAAAAAGTCTGCTAAATATGCTAAACAAAAGCGCCAACTTATTTATTGAATTAATTCTACTGCACTGCTCAAGAAGAAACAGAACAAGGCTGTGCTCAAAAATAAACCAAGAGGAAGGAAACCTGTTACAAGGCAGCAAACAACTTATTAAAATATTTTTAAATGTGGATGGCAATGGGTGATCCACTTTGCATGAAGAGCGGCTCTGAAGAACTATCCCAGACTGACTTAAGAAGCATTAAGGTGATTATGTCACTTGAATGATGCATCCTTTAGCAAATTCACTTATGTACTGGCAATGAATCACTTCCTACCTTACAAGCACAGCTAAAAGGTTTGCAACCTTTCTCAAACTATTGTAATCTGCTTATTGTGGTCAAAAAGGCCAACACTGTCTATCAGGTATCTATTTCCAGCAATAAGTTAAAGGACATTTTAGATCTTATGCAGCATCCATTACATCAACATAGTTTTTTCTGATTTCTCTTCAGGAACCAAAAATCCAGATAAAAAGGCAAAGTTGAAATTGGTCGCATAGCTGGGTGTTTAACTGGTATTTCTTTGCAGAATTATATTTCTACAGGTGAAGTCTAAAAAGTGGAGTATAAAAATTCCAAAAATTCTGCACACCAGATTAAGATTATCTGACTTCTTAGCCCACCAAAAAATTGAGTTATAAAGGTGTGAAGAATGCTGGCTCAGCCTGCAAGTTTAAGTTGCCTATTTTCTTCTGATTGTTCCCAAACTTTGAATTGACAAGATGGAAAAATCCAACTTTAATGTCTGGACTCAAACCACAATGACTACACGACAAATAACTGATCTTATCTAAGATCAATAATTCTGACAGTTCAACTTCTGCAGTTGCATCACAACAGGTAAGGTATCACCCTATCAGTAATGCTGTCACTTTATCAGGTATTTTATCTGGTACAAAAACCATGAAGCTAGAATAAAATTCTAGCTAATGCTAAAATTCTGATGAATGCCAAAGGCATGCAACTGCTTTAATAAAGCTGCCACTGAAGGGTTTGAGATACAAGGAAGCAGGCATATTCACTTGTCTTGCAAACTTCCTGATTTTCTTCTCATCATCATATCATGTCCTCTCCTATTTGGTCTTGTTGGCAGGGCTCAGCCAGAAAACAGTCACTTACTGTACAGGGTTTATTGTTGACTGGGGAAAACTCAAAAATACAATAAGTCTGAAAAAGCAGAGGCTCTCTGGTTATAACACATGAAGAACTTCCCTCTTGGACAGAGGGACTGTGTTTTTGTACAAAAACTTAACTGTTTCCTCGAATGGCACTGCCAATCTCGTATTTTGCTCAGCTCAAGCACCTGTTTCGGTGCCCCAAGCACCAAAGGTCACTCTCTGTCCTAGCTAAAAGGCCTTTCTACCCTGTGCACAAGTGTTGGCCACAGGCTTCATAGCTCCTCGCAGATTTCAAAGATACTCTTGAAATGCTAGTGAAGGTTGGTATTATCTGAAAGCTCAGGTAAGGCTGAAAACAGGAGGGGGAGCTCTCAGTGCACCACATAGGAGGAGAAACTGGTCCGGAATGGTTCCTCTGCCAAGCAGGGAGAGCTCAGGAACAGCGTTCCTGCCTCCCAATGCCATGCTCTGGCAGCTCCTGCTGCTGGGAAGGGTGCGTCACTCCTCCAGCTAGGTCCTTTTCTTTAAAGCATTTCCCATTTTCTAAAGCGACAGTTTTGAATGTATTGGTTTTAATCTAATCTTTTAATTTATTTTCTTTACCAGGAGCAAGAAAATAATCATATTCTGCCATGTGAAAGGCTGCACTTCTCCTACCCTGGGCTTTTGTCTGACTGCTGAGCTAGGAGACCTGCACATGTTTTTTAATCTAAAATCCCCCACAACTTTGGCTCCCTCAGTAACTCAGCTATGCTGCATGCATGTATTAACACATCAGTGCTTGGTAGCCCTGGGAAGCACACAGCACTACTAAGAGTCCAAGTGTGGAAGAATCATAGTTGCTTTGGTAACCATCACTTTGAATTTTCCTGACTGCCTTTTTTTTTTTCCTTCTTTCCTTTAAATTCTCAGCCATAATTCCACATGTGTCTGCATTGATAGTCATAAGATTTAAGTAAAATATAGTTTACCCAATGTTAAAACCTGACAACTGCAATGTTTTTTGTTTTAAAGATATTCCCATATTTATTTAAAATTATTCTCATCCAGGGCTTTTGGCAGAATTAAAAAAAGACATGAATGTAAAGAACGCTTCTGATCTGATGGTGCTTCTAGGGAGGGAAACATAGAAATGTAAATAAAAAATATACAAATATACACAAATACAAAATCAGCTATGATTCCAGAGCTGCTTCAGTACTCTACATCACGTGAGGGGAAGTGTTGAGAGATGGGGCACAGGGAGCACCCACGGTGTTGCCTCCAAGGGGCTCTCCATGTCAGCCCAAATACCAGTGCTACTTATCACACATGCAACAGCCATTTACACCTGATCCTAACAATGTGCATTCCAAGTTTTACCAATATACTCACTGCTAAATAAAAGCAGTATCTACAATATTTAAAGCAATGTAGGCTCTTTTTATTTTATAACGATTCATATATTGACTTTTAATAATTGCCTATTTTTAAAACTATTAAAAAATTTTGACATGAAATTAATCAAGGATCCATTTCTACCAATGCTTCCTTTTTCTGTGAAGCATCATTATTTCACTGCTGCAAATTTTATTTCAATACGCAGGGCAATTAAAAAAAAGCTAATACAAAGAACAAAGCAAAACCAACACAAAGGCTTTTATAGACACAACGTGGAAGTACTATGTACAACAAATCTAGAGTAAAGATAATATCGGAAAATTAAATGTTTCCACAAATTTATGCCTCCAACAGAGATCTCTTAGCAAAGGATAAAATCAAACAATTCTTTTCAAATACAGTACTTCATTTGTAATATGCATGAAACCAGATCTTCTCTTAAAGAAATATTAAGGGCCAAGAACTAGTCCTGTTAAGGGGCAGGGTGAGGGGAAGGCAGGGGGACAAGAACTGGGCAAGAGGAACCCTCCAGTATGCTGCTGGTACTGTAACTGGAAATACAGGGAGATGCCAGACAACCCCAGCCATGCCTCCCTGCTCAGCCAGCAGCTCCTGGGCACAAACAAGCCACGAGGAAACAGCTCCACATCATCTACTGTAGTTCTAAGGGTTGCACTAACCTTTAAAAACCAAGTCCAGCTATTGTGGATTTGCAGGAAGTACAACTTGGGTTTGTGAACAGGATAGAAGAAAACTCTTATCTTGTGATCTTATATGTAGATATTAATCCTTCCCCCCTTCTCCTAGGTATGTGCACCAAATATCACATAAGGCACATGTGAATAAAAGGTACACCATCTCCTCTGAACCTATAAGTCACCTAGAAAACTACAGAAACAAAAAGAAATCACCTTAAATCTTAACTGGGTGACATTCACTTGCATCCCTGTGAAAAGACTAAGTGGAAATCAATGGTCTATACTGGGGCCACTTCCAGGCAGAGCAGCAAAGAGCCTGAGGAGAGAAAACTTGGATCCTCACAATTCATCCACAGGGTCAGCCTTGTGGATGAAAATACAGGATCTGTAAGCAGATCCAAATCACCTATACACATTCAACCAAGTGTATCAAACCTTCTTATAAAACTCTAAGGATTACACTGCCTCTAAAACACTACAGCTACTAAACAGACTCAGAACCCCGGTCCTACCCCAAAGAAGGAATTTTTTTAATCCTTCCCCATTTTACATATCTCTCCTTCAAAAGTAAAATAAAATTTTAAAAAAGCGAAGATGCCTGACAAGCGGAACCAAATGCTCATGGTTCAAGTCTTGCTTTTACTGCCTTGCTATTACAGTAAGACATATCCAAACAGATTAAGAAGGCTAATGCTGAATTATGCAGAAATCACTAATACAGAATTACAGTGGGAAAACCAAGTAGCCTGTCAAACTGCCTGCAGAGAACTTAGAAGTATCTGGGGCATTTGCCAGATAATTTATTTTCACAGAACTATCTACCATCCTAATTTTTTTTATGATACATAATGTCAGTTGTATACAGAGAATGCTTCCACATAAATTTTCATTCACTGAAAAATACCATTAAGATGGTCAAATCTGTATACAAATTCAGAATAATTTTGGATTAACAAGGAACTGAATGCTGAAAAGGATGCCATGATACATCTGTTACATTTTGCTTTTTTGGTTGATATCCCCACAGAACTGGAAAAGGAGAAGCAGGTCTGCCTAATAATTTAAATTCTGTAAAAACAGGACACACAGTTTCAAATCTAGTGTTTCAACAGCTCTACCTGAAGTATTTAGGGATTTCTTCACTTCCCCTTCTCCATACTAAAAATCAAAATGCAAAAAGAGTAAAGGCAAATTACAGGAAGAACATGGAGGCAAAACTAATAGGTAGAGCACAAAAAATAGAAAAAAACCGGCACAATTTAAATTTTCGATTTTTCTGATGCTAAGGACTGTAGCTGTAGTTCCTGAGAGAGCTCTGTACAAGGAAGGCTGTGGGAAGCAACACCCAAGTCCTCCTGGTGCCCCTGACCAGACCCTTCCTGTCTCAATCCTGCAGCTCCCACTGCAGGAACCACTGTTCCTGTCACCTTCTGGTTCCAGCCAAACCCCACTTGTTTTCCTCTCAGCTCCTTTTCCTCACTCACAAATCAGCTGCCAGAGGTTTCCATTTGAGTCCCATTTTGCACACAGGTGCATTTTGCATGACACCTTTGGCCACAGCAGTGGCTGTAGCCAGTCAGGTTATGCTTTACAGACTGCACTAGGTTTCTGTAACAACACCATGCATTGGCATTCCCAGGGAGTTTCATCAGAACTACTCCCCAGATGTCTAGATATATCAAGCTTCATGAATAGGAACAATTCCTACAGCTGCACGATACAGAGTAATTCTATATGTAGCTCAAGAGCAGGAATTAATCTGGTCCAGCAGATTTCCCTTATATAGTCCAAACAAAGCCAGGTTCCGACAGAGTTCCTCTGCTGATTGCTCTAGGAGCACAGCTGCTGCATAAATTAGCAAGTTAAGTAAATCAGCTCGAGCCAATCTGAATATTTAATCTCAGCATGGACCTCCAGAATGTGTATTTACATACATAACATAACTACCTTCATGACTTGGTTTCAATTACTAAGCCATCTAATTTTTGGTATTAAAATATAAATTATATTGCTATATTACCAAACTTTCCTCACACTTGTATAGATGCTTTAGATAACAGTTGCTGTTTTACTGGAAATTGAGCATGCTATCACTTAATTCCAGAGGAAAGAAGTATCCTCTCCTTTGTTAAAAGAAAACAGAGCTGCCAAACCAAGTTTATCAATTACCTGTCAAATTATAGTACACTTCAGAAACTTACCCTTGAATCCTCAATTATCTCTTCCTACCCAATTATTTGCAAACTGTTGGAAAAATTCAATTAATGAATTTAATTAATCTAGTATTTTTTCTGGTTCTCATGCTAACTCTGAGATGATGCATCTGCCTGCAGACACAGAACCTGCTTGCTGCAGCTGTACCAGAGCCACCTCAGTCTCTGAGCATCAGTAGCTGTCACCTTCCAAGAGCAGAAAAGCCAGCACAGGATTAATGCTGTTTCCAAAATATTCACATTGGCAACTATTCTAGAGCCCCAAAAGGCAAACACAGACCTGAAATGGATCTCTGCTAGTTAAAGAGAACACAGAAGAATATTCTGGGCTATACATTACACCCCTGCAATTAAATAAAACATATTATTTCAGTTATTTTGTAGTTAATGGGAATAACGGAGAGCGAGTTTGTCTCTAATTTCTCCCCAGCACTTAATCCTGCCATTGAAACCTTTTATCTAACATTCAGCTGTTAGGCAACGACATAGCAAAGAATCTCTGCACATCAAAGTAGTAACTTCTTGCTTGGATGCTTATATAAAGACATTAGTTTTATATCTGAATCAGGCTTTATTACAGCAAAAAAAATCTATTAATTGACCAACTATTCTATTTCATATAGTTGTATGAATTACATTATCACATGCACATATTACTTGAAATAAAATAATCTGATTATTCTGGTGAACTACATACATGCTCAGAAATTATGTTACTGAATTCTCCTGTCTCCGGGCTAACAAACAAATGTTACACCAAGCAACAACTTCATTTCTCCATGTTAGAGGCTCCCCACCCAGCAAAAGAGTACCACAGAAGGAATCAGTGAGATCTTTCTGTAAATTTGTACAGAGATGACCTTTACAAAATAAATGTAGAAGTATCAAATTCAAGGTCTGCCCTTTTCCCATAATCCATACATCAACAAGGAAAGGATAAAACATTTCCCAGGTCCCCATTTGAGAATCACCTTTGAATGTTTCAAGTCAGGCAACAGAAGCAACATCTCTGATCAAAGAAAACATGAGACTCCCTCCACACTCCTTCACTCTCACTTCTCAGAACCTCTCACACCAGAAGGGAAAAGCAATTTGTATTTGGTGAACAGGGGGCAGGGAGCTGAGACACTTATGTTCAAGTGTTGGCCAACACAGATCTCAGGACGCTACTCACAAACGCCAAGAGACAGGAACAACCTCAGGTACAATTTGTGCTCCCACAGTGACACATCTGTGTTCAGAAACACCAAGAGACAGGAACAACCTCAGGTACAATCTGTGCTCCCACAGTGACACATCTGTGTTCAGAAACACCAAAACACAGGAACAACCTCAGGTACAATCTGTGCTTCTACAGTGACACATCTGTGTTCAAAAACATCAAAACACAGGAACAACCTCAGGTACAATCTGTGCTTCTACAGTGACACATCTGTGTTAAGGCAGCAAAGGCACAGGCACCTCTAAGTCCTACCCACCTCCCCTTCGTGCAGACTAAGGAGAAGGACTGCAGTTAAAAGCCTTTAGTCCAAATGCAATTCCTTCAACCTACGTGCATGGATAAATTCCTCCATAAAAGACACTGCTTAAACCACATCTGAAAAGCCCTTTGCGGGCACTGTGAACAAACAAGGTTTTTTCCACAAGACTTTAAATAAACATAAAATAAAAGTAAATTTAGTTGGCAGTCATTTTAATGAACAAACAGGATGGTAAGCATATTAGCAAAATAGGTCAGCAGAAGCAGGAAATTAGGAAAAAAAAAAAGCAAAGCTTTGAAAGCCTAAATTAAAAATAAATGAAAAACACAAGTATACATTTTAATTTATAGTAGTTTCTCATTTGTGGTCAAAATAGAAGTAGACAGTTTATCTAATCTTAAAAATTAATTAAGACTATGTCAACCCTACCCATATTGCCAGCCCCCAGAAAACTGCATGAAAGCAACAACTACAAGGCAAATTTATTTATGATGTCAACATAAGAATGGTCCAAAGCCCACTAAAGTCCCAAGAATTAGTCCCACCTCTTTTATTCTTGAAGATGCTTGTGGAAATACCTCAATTATTTTGACTGAATTGCCTTAATTTAAAGACAATTTCTTTGTAGAAGTACAGATCTAGCAGCTGGAAAACATAGCCTAGTGGGTTTCAAAGGATGAGCTAATTTCTTTTCTGCCCAGCTAGGGGTATCAAACTTACATCAAGGAAAAAAAAATATTTCCAGCTATTCCAATGCAGTTCTTTAGCATTTAAAATAATTTATATTATGGAATTTGACTGACCAAACTTGGAATAAATTGGCCCTGCAACTGAGGATTAGCTATCAACTTCAATGATTAAATATAAAGGAAAATAAAACCTATTTTTTGCTACATGACAGTTTACTAACCTACTGGGATAAAACCCAGTGAAATATGACCTTTTAGTCATTAAAATTAATAATGAAACAGACAAAAAACAGAGATCCGAAAGGTGCAATTTCTGTAGTCATGTTTCAGATCAGAACCAAAGCACGTTTATCCTCTCAGATAAAGGTAGATTTCCATTTTTTGCTAAGACTCTCCTGACAAATTAAAGCATTAGAGAAACTGTGAGGGTGAAAAAAGTAATAACACAAAATATATTTTAGTTGGCTTACATGACAGTATGTACTACTACTGAACTTTTATAATGTCTTTAATAGCAACTGGATATATACACATATATGGGATATATTCACATTTTATTTCTAAATACTCCCTATTATCTTTGGTATGTGTTTTATTTAATTTTTAACTGAAATCTGAGCATCTAAAGGTCTTGAAGGACTGA
Organism: Irena cyanogastra; assembly: GCA_013397155.1. Lineage (NCBI taxonomy): Eukaryota > Metazoa > Chordata > Aves > Passeriformes > Irenidae > Irena > Irena cyanogastra. The sequence continues at coordinate 263,893 of VWZV01009915.1, read as the reverse complement.
CATCTTAGTTAGGCCCTTTAATCATTTGGAGAATATTTTTATATTTAATAATCTTATAAACACACATCTTTCTCCAGTCAAAAAGCTGCTTGAAATCCACTGTGCTCAAATGATCTTCACCAAACACTGCCACAAAACACTAACTTGGCACTTTCACTAATGATAGCATTACTAATAAATTTATAACTCTGTAAGTGAAATCTTCAGCCAGATGATGAAGACAGCCCACTTCTATGTAGCACACATAAAAAAAACTGAATAGTTATCCAGCTCACAAAGACTTTGAAGAATCATCCATCCTGGATTACAAAGCTATTTGAGCCTCTAGAATGAGGAGTTATGCAGTTAAAAATAACAGTATACTCCTACTCCATAAAGAAGAGTTCAGAGATATCTGGATCAGAGGTGCAGGCTGCACAGAGGTGAGACTGCAAACACCAATTTCAATTAATTTTACAATCTGTTTAAAGACTGCTTTTGATCAATTATAGCTTTGACAGCCTGAACTATTTCAATTGAAATAGTCTACCCAGAGTACCTACTTTAGAACGCATTCATTTAACATGGAACACGATGGCACAGAATTCCAGATAATTCTGACTTAGTAGTGGAGCTGCTAAATCCCTGCTAAGATAAATCAAATGAACTGGGAGTGGTTTGGCTGAGGAACTCTAGCATTTTTAATTAAATTTTTGATTTTTATTTAAAGCATGAGAGGAATGCTCCATGCTTCTGAGGAAGACTTCCTTTGGTTACACTCTCTCTGCCAACAAGAGGAATTCCTCTGTCTGCAAAGCCTATCCACACCTATTCCTTTCCCTGCAGTCCCAGACAATCATTCCCACCCACTGGATGGGAGAAGGTTAGAAACAATCTGAGAAACAGGAGGGGTGAGAAAATGCTGAGGAGCAGGTAGGATAAGGGATAAGCAGAAATACACTGTGAAATCTGTTACATCCAAGCCATTATTACCTGGACACTTCTCAGACACAGATTTTTGGCAAGAAACTCACATGAACGGGCACACATCTTGCATCCCATGAATGGGGTGGAGATCCCATTCTCAAACGGCAGCACCAAGCTGGGAACTGCTGTTTGAGAGGCACAGGTTTCAAAATAGCCAGGCAGCATCTCTACTGACTGAACCACAACTTCTCATCTCTGAAAATCCACTTTGGGTAAAAGGGATCAGTTCATGCATGCTCAAAAACTTCCTAAGAGTTGGGAACTGAATTCCCCAAGCACCTCAGGCACCTGTCCTGGCTCCAACATGACCTCAAACTGTACTTTTCTGCAGCAGTCCTGCAGCTGCTCTCAGTAACTCCATAAGAGCACTCTGCAGCCCTGCTGCCTTCTTAGTGGTAAGAAGAAAGCCCTTGCTGCTATCTGAGCCCAAACCATGCTCAGATAAATAAATTAAACACTTGTCACAGTTCAAGATTTACACATATGAAACCTCACCTTGCATAAACAGAAGCAAGTCTTCGGACTTTAACAAGGTTGTAACAGCCTGCATCAACTAAGAAGATGCCCCATAAAGAGAGTCCATAAAGATATATTTTAAAATAGGATTCTTCAATGGTTTTGGGTGAAAGGGTGGGGGTTTTTAAGTGTTAAAAGTCAATAGCAGATTAGATAGAAATATCTAAGTTTTTAAGCACATAGTTCTGATTTTACCTTGTCCTGCCTCCCTTTTCTTAGTATAACATACTTTAAGTAATAACATCTGAAAAGCTGCTGGATGTCTTACAAGAATGTTTTTATAAAAAAAAAGGATCAGGAGAAAAATGTTATCACTGTAAAGAAAGTAATTTAGGATAAGTGTCCATCATGTCACAAAGGAATCAGACTTAAATATTTAATGTAATTTGCAATATGAAGAACAATATCCTACTCTTAACTTCACCAGTATTAATCCCATTATGTTTTCATTTGTTACATTTTCAAGCATTGTCTGATACTCCTGAAGCATTGCACATCAACTTGTACGCATCCCCTTAGATAACACTTTTTTTTTGAAGTTACATGGAAGCGCTGAACCTTCAAGGCAACTTCTAATTTTATCTAAACCTTTAAACAAACTGAATTCTAACTTTCTTCCTAAGCTCTGGTAAAGCAACAAAACAACCATCAAGAACATGGAGCTTTAAAGAAAAACAGCAAAGAAAACAGAAAAAAATTGGGTAATAAAGCTTTAGTTTCTGATAGCATTCACAAACAAAAACTTAATGTATCAAGACTTTCCCAAGTGAAGAGATGAAACTGTGCATCTACTAATTGGACCTTTGCCTCTAACTTTGAGCCAAAACCCAAACAAAACCACGGAGCCATAGACTAAAGCAGAGGAGATCTGCGCTCTGCCAGAAGAGAAACAGAACAGAGGGAATGAACAAACACAAAAATCAGAGAGAACTTCAAAATCTACTGCTGAAAGCAAACATGAACACAAGCCCAGCAGGAGCTCACACATTTTCTGGCTCACTCTACTGAACAGGATGCTTGAAGCTGCCCTGTAACGTGCAAGTCCCAGGCAAGCAAAGCTGGGTCAGTGATGCCAGTGAAGCTCAGACTGCACTGCTGGTGCAGAGGGGGCACCTCTCCACACGTCTACATGATCTGTCCCGAAGTGCTAAGGTAGGGCCAATTCTTGTGCTCATTTCCATAACAAAAAGAAAAATCAAAAACAAGGATCTGGAAGGGGAAAAAAACAAACAACAACAACCAAACAAGTAAACTAACCCCCAAACCAAACAAGAAACCCCAACAGAAACACCAAAAAACCCCCAAAGTAATCACCTTGTTTGCCAGTTCAATAAGACAACAGAAGTCAGCTACTAGTCACAGAAGTCACAAATAAATAAACCACACTGTAATTCTAGCAACTTAAATGGAAAATAAGATGATTTATTAGCAAATAATTTTTAGACAAGTTACTAATGATGTAGCAGCAATAGCTGTTTTCCCTCAAATACAATTAAGTGAATGAGAAACCCAGAAGAGAACTTGTAAATCTTGCAAAATGGTTACAAGACTAGTTTGCCCTGGAAGATGTTTGAATGATCCCACAGCAATTTATTCTTTTTTGTAGAATGTCATCTTAAACTAATGTGTCAGTAGAATAGCTGTAGGACAGATTGATAAAAAATGATAACAAATTTTCAAGGCCCAATGGTTTTCACCCGAGAGATTTGAAGGACTTCTTATGTGAAATTGCCAAAGTATTGTCAGAACCATTGTGTAATATCCCATTTGTACAATCATTTAAATCATCTGCAGTGCTGGAAATTACAGAAAAGAATAGCATCATTAGATTAATGAATATCCATGATATACAGGAGAAGAGCCAACATTGATTTAGCAAGAGAACTGATAACAGACAAAAATATTAAAATCTCTTTGAAGGAATTAGCTAGCATGCAAATAAAAGATGATCTCATGGGTTTACAAAATGCCTTTGATCAGGAAGCAGGACAGCAGTCACAAAATCAGCAAGGTTCCAGATTAAAAGCCATGAAAAACATGGCCATCTTGAAACTGAGGAAAGACCAACTTAGAGATTAATACGTGTTCAATGATAAAAGGAATGAGTAAAAAGTATCTCCAGTAGAAATTCCCAAAAATCTAAATGATGCAGAGCTACAGAAAACTCTCACAGTACTGAGAAACTGGGCAATAAAATACAAATGAAATTCAAGTACCAAAATAAGGCACATAACCAAGACTTGCTTTGACTGTCAAAAGCAACAATGGAGTCTAAACTTGCTACTACCATTTCAGGACTGTAGTGCATGCCCATTATCAAATGCACCAGTTAACAAAAGAAAAAAAAAAAACACTTAACCCCACACAACCAAAGCCACCCCACAGACATTTCTCAGTCTGAAAACTTTGCAAAAGACAACAGAATATTGGGAAGAATGACAATGAAATCTTCAGCAGGTAATTATATATGTATATGCTACATGCTCACAGTTTGAATACTGCATGGAGTTCTGGTGTCTAACTTTCATCACAGAAGTCTGAGGCAAGAAATAGAGAGGGAGACAACAAATTAATGGAAAAGACTTTTGTATTAGAGGACTATAAAGCAGAACTATTCAGTCTGAGCATGAGAGAGAATATAAAACTGATATAAATTTCTGTACAATCACAAATCACTGAGAAAGATAAATATCAAATAATATTCTCTAATTCTAATGAGATATGAAATGTCAAATAAAATTAAATTACCAAACAGAAGTTTGATGATAAAAAAAGAAAAAGTAATTTCTTTCCAGACGAAAGAAATAGAGTGACACACATTGCAGCACATGTTAAAAGCCTAAAATAGGTCCAAAAACTTTCCAGGCAAGCTCACTGATTAAAATTCAGCATCCAATAGTGTTCGCGCATGGCTTCAACTCAAGAAGCCTGTAAACTGAGGAGAAGCTAGATGAGTACACAATATAAGCACACTTGGGACTGCTGTGGTCACACATCTCGTCCTTGCACTGGCTTGGCTGAACACCATTACCTACAGAGTGAATATTATGCAAATACATCCTAGGTATCACACTGCTCAATCCCTTCTTTAATATTGGTAGAAACAGGTTACTTATTAAAAGGTGAACCCATTTCACACTGAGATAAGCTAGCCAGCACTTTGAAACACGAAAGACATGCAAGATATGAAAAATCATGCTCTCTTCAGTGCCCAGGCTTATATATCTCTGCATGGCCATAAAGATGGGAACCCTCTGAAACAAACTCAGTTTGTTTCTAAACCACGAGGATATCCACAGGTCTAGAAAGCAAGACACATAAAAAGAGAAAAGTGAACAGACCTGGTCCATAAGCATACAAACTTCAACAAGTTTTCCAAATGCTGGTGAGGAGTGACTTAAGCTGACCACATGTGGGAACACAGTGGACATCTGTCCAGGTCTCTTGCCATCCCTATTTCTCTGGATTTAAATCAGTCATGGCTAAGATCATACACCTTTCAGAAATACAGTTCTCAATATCTGGCATCCAATACCAAAAGAGCTGAAAGAAGAGAGAGATAGTATAGCCTCAGATGTAAATATACACTGAAAAAAAAATATAAAGAGAGAGGGACAAGTTTAACACCTTCAATATATATCAACTTTTCCACTCAGTCTACATTTATTTACTGTGCTGTCAAGTTATGTTATTATTCTTTAGAAGCAGTAAATATAGAAGTTAATGCAAAGCCCTGTAACCTTCCTCTAACTGTCTTTTGATATCAGGCAATAAATCAAATTAAAACTTCAGAATCAATCCATAGATAGGAAATGTGCTCTTAGTCTTTGAGATTTAGATTATTAATAGGTAAGCCAAAATGCTTTCAAGGAAGAAGAACCAAAACAAACACTCCTAAAATTACATATGCTGCAAATAAAATTAGATAACTGTTTTGTTCAATTCTTCTAAAATTTGAATCAAATTCTAGCCCAGGACTGTAGACAAATCATTCCATGACAGTTCTGTGAATAATTAAACGACAATTAGCTTTAATAATGAATGCTATTTTGATATAGACTTTTAGATTAGACTTGCTCACTGAAGGTCTGTGATAATTATTGATAGCTGAACTTTGGTCATCTTAGTATAATGGAATTTTAATACTGTTTCCTATTAAAGATATTCAAAACTATTTTTTCAAAAGGTTTAAGTGGCTTGACATTCTTTTACATTATGAAACACTGCTTATTTCAGAAGAAGGGTGAAATACTTCTTGTAAAACTCAGTCCATTTCTGAGCTCTTCTGCCTTAGAAACTCCAGAAGGCACAGAAAGAATTCAGCTACATATATTTAAAGGATGAAGTGGGGAAGAAGAAATTACTGCAACATGAGTCACAACAGCTCTGTGCAGTGCTACAGGCTGGCAGAAGAGTGGCAGAAGTGTGGCTGAAGTGGAAAAGAACCTGGGGATGTTGGTTGGCAGCCAGCTGAACACAATCCAGCAGTGTGCCCAGATGGCCAGAAAGGCCAATGGCATCCTGGCCTGTACCAGGAATAATGTGGCCAGCAGGACCAGGACAGTCAATCTCCCCATGTACTCTGCACTGGTGAGGTGCACCAGTGCAGAGTACATGGGGAGTACACCTCGAGTATCATGTTCCATCTGGGGTCCATCACTACAGGAAGGACATTGAGGTGCTGGAGCATGTCCAGAGATGGGCAACAGAGCTGGTGAAGGATCTGGAACACAAGTTTTGTGAGGGACAGATGGGGCTGTTTAGTCTGGAGGAAAGGAGGCTTGCAGGAGAGCTTATCCCTCTCTACAGCTACCTGAAAGGACTTTGTAGCCCGGAGAGAGTTGGTCTCTTCTCCCTAACAAGCCATAAGACCAGAGGGCATAGCCTCAAGGGGACACTTACATTGGATATTAAGAAAAATTTCTTCATGTAAAGGGCTGTCAAGCATTGGAACAGGCTTGAATCTTATAGTAATACACCAAGAAAATATGATTTATGGAGACTAATTGCTTAATAATCTCATTGCATATGTTCTTCTTGAACCAGGATGTTCACATCCTATTACCCACCCTTTCAAGGATATTGATCGTGGTAGAGTGATTAAACACTGAAATACACCCAGAGCAGTGGATACTCATAAAAGATATTCTTGCCATAGCATCATAAATACTATTCTATAATATGACAGGGAAAACAGGAATCAAAGTATAATAGTATTTAAATTGTGCCTCTCAATACCATAGGAGAATTAAAGTTAAGAGCTGTGGCAGGCAAGGCAAAGCTGTCTGCAAATAGGTGAGTAACTCTGAAGAGGTATTTGTTCAAAGACCATCCTCTTACACTGCATTCATTGGACACAATGGTTTCTTAGACCACAAACTTAAGGAACCACCAGTGTCTTCCAGTAAAGGCAGAGTTATGGCTCTAGCTTCAAAAGATAATTCAACACTGCTCAGAGGCCATAACATATTTTAAAATAATTTCCTTAACAGAATCAGCTAGCTTGGGAATAACCCAACAGCACTGCAGACAGCATTCACCTTTCCTGCACTGATCAAAGAAGCAAATTCTTGCAGAAGAGCAAGAAAGAAGAGAAACAGGGAAATATCATCCTATCTTAACCCACAGCTGAAACATGCTTGATAGTTTCTTCTCTCAATAGAATGCCAATAAAAATCACTTCTCTGTAAAAATGGCAGTATGAAACAATGCATCAGAATAGTATTTCCCCTCACCAATTCATAAAGTTGAATATAAACATACTAAACATCATCACTGGTTTTGGATATACTTTGTTTTTTCTCCTTTGTGGAAACATTAGCACAGCAGCCACCAAGTATTTTACTTCATTTCAGCTACAGGTGTTAAGATAAATTTCCTATTTGATAAGCAGTTCAAGAGTCCCAGTAATGCTACATCTATTGCCCTCTGAGGAGGAAATTACTGTTTAATATTTTCATTATAGTAATAGACGGAGGTTCCAAAGCAATCAAGATTTTGTGGCGTTAACAAGGGACAGGGCCTGCAACACTTAAAGGACAAGATGAGACAAGATGCAATAAATACACTGTAATGTGACAATGGGTGACAGAATAAGGGGCTTAACAGTGGTGGCAATGAACAGTATGATTTGCAAAAAATCCATTACCAGACAGAAATAAAGCAAAGTTATGTAAAGAATGATCAATTCAAAGTCCAACCCCTTTTTCTACTATAGAAAGATTAATGTTGTTTCTATATTAGTAGTAGAAATAGGAATATCAGAGCACCTTGACAGTCTAGGAAGGCTCAAGGCTTTGTCACTGGATGAAGTAAAGATTAGAGCAGTAACAAGGCAAGAGGAGAATGCAGCAGCAGCAAGCTCTTCTTCCCCTGCTCCGCCTGTCCTGGCAGGCTACACGCATTCATTCATATGGGATTCACAGGGGTGAGCACACAACAGCAGCTCCCAGGATTAACACTCAGTTCACAAGCATGGTTGGAGGTATGAGCAATGCATGGGTGTGCCAAAAAGTCTTCAGAAGTCATCTGAGCATTTTCACACTTCTGCTGTGATTTATACGTGAGCAGAGGCACTGGGGAATGAAAGACAGACAGGGGTCATTGTGGGAGTGGGGCTGTGAAGCTACAGTGGGATGGCCAGTCCAAAGGTGTTATCCTTTCTGATACAGGCAAGACCCCCTCAGAGCCAGGACATCCACAGACCCAGCATTTTAGAACAGTTTAAAAAAAATAAGTAGAAATTAAGCAATACAGGGTTTCACCACTGTAGTTCTTAATAAGGGCAGCAAGAAGAAAATCCACCTTTGATTTTTTTTTTTGATGAGTACAAGGAACATGCCAGTAGAAAGAAGATCCTACAAATGCAAATTTGCAACTTCATTGGGGATTATGATTTCCTGTAACTGCATAATAGTTGCCCTACATAGGGCTGTTACCATCACCGTGTTCCCTTGAGAAGTATATATTCATTAAAGGACATAAAGAGAGAAAAAGTAGGATCAGCAGACACATATAATGCACGTGATCTTGCACAATGCTCTGGTAAATCGGGCATATGTATGGAGAGATTAACTCAACTGTCATATGCACTTGTGAAGTGGTCAAAAAACAGCTGTGCAAGCTTGAAACCAAATTATTATCTACCTGAGCATACAATAAAGCTGTGCTAGGCTCTCAAGCTACAGGCTCAAAGCAGCCAAATATTTAACACTGAGCTTTTTCTCTGAAATGTTGGGACAAGAGGATCAGAGGTGCTGCAAGCCACAGGTCTTAAAAGTGCTTCTCTTTCATGTTAACATTGTTAATTTAATTTCACTACTATATAGGCACATATTTCCAACAAGAAGTTTTGGAACTTAAAGATTTCTAAGCTGCCAAAGCACAGTTCTTTAAGATGCTGACTTTAGCTGATGGGTTTCACAAATTAGGGTTTGCATATTAAATGCAGATTTCTAGACCCAGTCTGATTATCATGTCTGCTGATCATAAAGCAAGCCCTCTGCCTCTAGAGGGAGAATGATGTTTTGTTAGTTTAGACCCCAAAGCAGAATCAGGTTGTATCTCCAGGACGAGACATTCCCCCCACCGTGGGGCACCCATCCTTCTTCCTGTCAGCAGAGGTTCAGGGCTGTATCAGGAAGCAGCAAACCCCAATACAGGACTTGCAGTGTGAAGTAACTGGTGTTGAGTACCCATGGTCTGTGGGAAGGTGACTATTTCTAAATAACTCCATGGACTGAACACACACTGGTGGTTGGAACACATAGTTTCATCCTGGAGGTAAGTGTTCCAATACTGCTCTGTGAACCAAAACTGAAATATTGATTTCAAAAGTGTACCCATAACTCAAGCTCAAACACGAATGTAAACAAAACTAAACATGGAGTTCACCATATTTAGGCAACTGACACAGGTCATAGGATCAAAAGGCCTATCTCCTGCTCTTTACAACTACCTTACTTTTTGATGTGTGAAGCATTAGGTAACTCATGAGAGAACAGAAGAACCTGTCCACTTTTCAAATCTGTAGGTATTCAGAGCATGCCTAAATTCCAAATCCAGGAAAGGGCCATTAAACAGATATTCTTTTAATATGAGTTCATCTTGTCTACACCAGATCTGATGGCTGAAATAGCTTGTCCTAGTCTAAGGACAAGTGCAGATGTGTTTGGGAAGAGAGAGCAAGAGCATGCAGATCAGAGCTCCACAAGGAGCAATACCACTCATTTCCCAAGTGCGTGGTACGTGGCACCTCCATCTTGAGTCATCCTGTATTTAAGTTCATGCTAATTTGCATGTGTGGATTTCTATATGGTACAATCTATATGCCACCTGCTCTGTGCCTACATATGCAGAAAAAGACACAGAGACATATTCCCAAGCACGAATCATCTTTTCACACAGAGCTAGCTAAAAGAAGTTCTCATCCTTCCAGACTTCACCAGCCAAAACCCTATTCCAGGAGATTTCCTGCTAGCATGCACCTGCCAGTGCCAAGCCTTGGTCTCAGCTTTTTTTCTGCCCTGCACTGGGAGCAACATGCTTGGAACGAACAAAGAACATATTGGTTGTCTCCTCTGTGGCAGAAATTTGTTACTGAAAGATCCTACTTGAGTGACCCAGAGCTATTTGAAAAGTTAAAGTTAGAACAAACTCCCACGGTGTAAAACCTGACTCTTGCCAGAGAAAATCTGTACTTGTAGTAGTATCCCCCATTAAAAAGTGACAATTTTAGCCACTGCAGATATTGGCTGAAGTGCTGCCTGACTCTGGGAGCAGCACTTACAACCTCAAATGCTTTCTACTAACCAGAGGGTTTCAAAGAGAGGCAGGGAAATGCAGATTGGACACAGCTCTGCCAATTAAAATAGAGCAGATAAAGTTTTGAGGGCAAAACGAAATGCTTTGTCCTCTCTCATCCTTGGGCTGCAGTCTATCTCTTTGAGTACACAGACCAAAAAGGGATTTGGCATTCTTATTATGTGTAAAATTCCACCAAGCAACTTGAAAATCTGTGAAAAAATACACAATTAAATACTGTTACTTTAATGCCATCAACAAGATGCTATTTTTGAGAGCATCTGTGACATGATGTAATTCTATGCTGTGCTGAATTTTAATACTCTAAGTTCTGCACAGACTGAAATTTCTTGCAGTCTAAGAAAGCAAAGACTATATTTTCAGTGAAATGCCTCAGAGAATTTTCTTTGTGACTCATGTGGGACATCTGGGCTCCAATTTTTATATATAACTAGGTAGCTTTAGCTTTATCCTGCTGTAAAGATTAGGAGGGAGGGGTATTGAAAAAGTCCAACTTTTTCCAGGTCTAGCTGTATTGTAGGATAGCCCAAAACTGGCCACATAGCTAGCTCCAGTGTAATCAGGAACAGTGGAAAGTTATGATTTACATTCTCCTAAGGGCAGGGGTGCAGAAGTGATCTATTTAATGGGATTAACAGGCCCCAGCTGGAGCAGCACACAGACAAGTACCTGTGATTTTATATTTCATGCACAGCACATGGAGTCCAGCACACAACAGAGGTGGTCCACCAAAAAAAAAAAATCTTCAGAACACTTCTAGAACTGAGATGCATGAAAAGTCAGATCTCATCTTCATAGACCATGCCTGTCTTTGATCATCAGTGAGCACAGAGAAGGACATGTTCATCCCATCATGATGTCCAAACCCACAGCTTGCAAGCAACACTGCTTATAGAACGCTCAGACATGCTTTGTTCTGACAAATTAAAACAGGATCAGAGTAAGGTGTATCAGCTTGACCAGCAGATCTGCCTGTGAAGCTGTGCTCCACAGTAGAGTATTGCAGAGGACAGTGTCCTCCTCTCTACTGGAGCTCAGCAGGCAGCATAGGTATCCCACGCGGTCACTGTAACTGCTCCACCACTGGAGTGTGACAAGGACTCTGCTGGCACAAAGTCACCACATCAGCAATTTCTGATCAATTACAGCCTTTGCAGCATCCTGCCTCTCTAAACCCACCATTATGGAGGTACAGCATGAGCTATTCCATTAACCCTGGAATTCAAATCTGAGAGACAATTCCTTAAGAAAACACTGAAACCTGATTATGATTGCTGAGCACAAAAATAAAGACCACCTGATTTATAAGCAAAGTATGGCTGACAGTTTTGTCATCCTTGTTTTCTGCATCACCTTTGGAATTTTACGTTTCCTTTTATTTCCTGGTGTTGTTTTTTGAATTTTGTGAGGGCTTGGCATTGTTTTGTAATCCAAACACCATGTACTGAGACATCAAATGCAAAACAAAACAGATCTGGAGCAGAACTGTGTTGAGGGAGAGGTTTTTTATTCATGGATTGGCCAGGCATAAACCTGACTCTAAAAATAAGCTGGGCAACTATTTTCTCTAAGGCAAAGCTTGAAGAGATTAGAAGACTGCAAGTGAAATCTGTATAAAAGCAATGAAAATATTGCTCCATCACTGACATCAGTCATTCATCATCATCCATAATTGACCATCATTAGCATCAGAGAGGGCATCACATGAAACACTAAATATGTGATAGGATATGGACACTTGTATTCATGTTACACAGTACCCTCTTGCACAGTCATTTAGTTACTCTAATATTTGTAGCACAGCTGGACTGTGCTTCCAATTGCAACCTTAGCTATGAAACTTGCATGAAAAAGGTGTTTCCCACAGCATCCCATTCCTTCAGTATTTAAAGCTCAATCCTGAACAGCATGCCTGCTCCAATAAAGCTACTGTGACCAGCAACCAAGGGAAGAATGGCTATGTTTGTCAGATGACAAACTTAACTCAGGACCTATATGAATACAAGCAATTTAAAACCATGCCCTGGTAAAATCTAGGATGGCCACCTTCCTTGTAGGAATAGTAAGTTAGCAAAAATTTGAAGAAATAGACATTTCTCCTGAGCAGACCCACACGTCTATGTACTGAATCGTGGACAAGAAAGGCAAGGAAAACATAAGTTTAAATAATTGTTAGATTAGAAACAAATTAGAAAAATCACACAGTAGAGACTCAGAAGAAAAGACAGTCGTGAGAAAGATTTGACAAGAAACAGACAAGGTAATAATAATCAGCTACAGCAAAGAAGAGAGAAATCTGCAGAAATCAGACTTTCAAAAATATAGTTTTAGGGAGATCTCAAAGGATGCTGGCCCAGTTTCCAAAGAGCCTTTCAGAGAGGTGAGGATGGAATGAAGAACTAGTACTTTCTAAAATGAGAAGCACTGAACTTTTTGCAAGGAGCACATCTGCTTTCTTTCCTCACTGAGAGGACCGAAGGAAATCATGCCCTGTCAGCGTATTATTTTCTAGATCCTCAAGCTAGTTACGAGTTTGAAGGAGCAAGTAGGGTCACGAGTTCTAGAAGTTCTACAAAGAGGGTTCAAAACAAAGCAAGTTACTACAGGCTACTACTTTGATGCTCAAAAGATGAACAACTATCTCTGCACATGCTAACTGGCATTTGGTGTGGGCTAGACTTCACTCAGCCCAAAAGGAAGCATGGTTGAACCAAGTACAGCTGTCCTGTGCTCACTATCAGCTAAGCACACAAGTGGCACTTGACACGTTTCCACAAACCAGCTGCACCACAATCTCAGCTACAACCTGAACCATCAACTCTTGCTTGGGAATATCTGTAGCCAGAGACAGACCTCAGCCAGAGAAAGCCCAGAAATACCTATTCCAATTCAGTGGGATCTGTGTGCAGAAGCAGAATGCATGACCCAGGCTGTTGGAACTGTTACCTTCCTACTGGCTGTATTTTATCACTGGGGTGATAATGGGGCATGTTCCTTAAAAAAAAAAACCTACGTTTTTCTGAGCAACACACCAGACTGATAGTGGAAAACTAATCTTCACTTCTCTATCATCCTTTGCCTTGTATCCTTATGCAAAACCATAGCTTTCACACTAAAAGATGAAAATAATCACCTGAATGCAAACAAAGCATTTACTGCACCAAGTCTAAAAAGATAAAGCTAACTACATGTGATTATTTCAAACATCAGAAAAAAAAACTTTATCTGCAAGCCCAAATTAATGCTCCAGTGACTTATGCATCACATCAACTTACACTTTGGTGAAGGAAGGGTCAGCTTACTAACAGATGGCTGTACAGTTTAAACCATAATCCCTAGTTAAAAACCTGAATTCTCCCATTCAGTGCAATGGGGAAGTCAGGCCCCAACAGAATCCAGAAATGCCTTCACATTGGACAGTAGCTTCCAAAGCTAAATGACATTAAAATCTGAAAAGGCAAAATCAAGTTAAAATTCATACCATTATTCTGTCAATTAATTGTCTCATTCTTATAAGAAATATTTGAAAATACTGAAATTTTCTGCAAATACAATCTGTTTTCCTCCAGGATAGATGGTAACTGAGTAAGCAATCTGAAGTTTTAAATTTTTAGTTTAGATAGAATAAATTACATGCTTTCTTCTTGGATCTAGCCCAAAAATATATGGAATGTTTAAAGCTGAACATATGCTTAAATATCTCACTCAACTTCATCACTGAAGAACTAGTTTTTCCACGCATTTTCCTAATTATCTTAGGATCTTCTTAGGGCTGGAGGTCTAATTGCATCTATGTGACACTTTTCTCCTACCCCTCTTCACAAACCTGTTTTCAATTACTTAATAGGGAATATACTTAAAACACCCTGAATTAGAAGATTTCCAGATTCTGTTGTTACAGTTTTAATTTTTTTTTGTCAAATCACATGACTGATAATTTATCCCTAGCCCTTCCATAGGGGTAAATTAAATGTTATTGGTTGTAGCAAGGTGGGAGTCAGCCTCCTCTCCCAGGCAACCAGCAACAGGACAAGATGACACAGCCCCAGACTGCACCAGGGAAGGTTCAGGTTGGACATCAGGAAGAATTCCTTCACAGAAACAGTTGTCAAGCACTGGAATGGACTGCCCAGGGAGATGTCCACCCCTGGACACCATCCCTGGAAGTGCTCAAGAAACAAGCAGGCATAGCACCTAGTGCTGTAGTTCAGCTGACAAAGCAGTGATTGGCCAAAGGCTGGACTCCATGATCTAGGTGTCTTTTTGAACCTAGATGACCCCATGATTAGAATATTACAAACAGGAAATCAGGTGGTTTACCTATTCATGCTGCTATTGGGATTTTGCTGCATATGTGATATGTAGCCTAGGAAACTGCTGGTAAAGAGATATGCCTTGTTGCTGAGAAGTCAGAGTGATTAAGAGGCAGGCAACTCCTGGATGGATTTCTACTGCTGCAGGTACTATTTCAACCAAGACCACATAAAAAGTCATCAATAAATATTTTATATAACTATTTTTTATAATATAAGTTATTCTGTGGAAACAATGTAAAATAATGTTAAGTGCTATTAAGATAATTTGAAGTTAAATCATGATACAAGAAACTTGTTCTTAGTGTATAGGTGCACAGAGAGACTATATGCATGCCCATGTAGAAATCATTCCCAGCAACCCACTTTCAGCTCAAACAATTACTGAACTAAGTATTCTCTAGCTAGGTATTCACATCTATATATAGGCTTTCTAGCAACAACACTATGTAGTTAATAATAAAGGAGGCCAGCACTAAAATGGAAAATCTTATTAAAGGTTATTAGTGAAAGCTGCTGTTCTACAAAAATTAAGTTCTCATAATGTGAATTAACAACTAAGGCAGCCAAAATCCCAAGCCGTTATCAGAGGCAAGGTAATTGCTCTGGCTGGGATCTATCCAAGATTAAAACACCCATACTTAAGAGTCTCTGAAAAGCATTCAAGCTCCCAGTATAGTCACTAGTCAAGGCAATGGATTTAAAGCATCTACTTCAAGGAAAGTCAAATCACACTCTAGGAGCCTGTAGCCTGTCCTGACTTGAAGTTCAATGCAGTTCACCTTGCCATCAGTGTTTCACATCATTTAAAGTGCCCAAGAGATGACAGATACCAGATGGGGCTGATGAAGACTCACATGTCTATGGACTAACAGCTGAAGGCCACAAGGGATGCCCAATGTTATGCTCAAGGGGTGCCTATTCAGGAAATTCTGAGATCTTCACCAGTGTAACAGGAGTCAGACATCCCATCCATATGTAAGAACTAATGATAAATGCTTAAAATTCAGGTACCAGTCTCAAACTGCAATCAACCCCAAGATATATTAGCACATAAGGGGAAGGGAAAGGAGGGGTGGTTATCTGGTGCTCAAAAACAAATATTCTCTCTTTTGAAGCCTGCACTCCTTTGCCCATCTTTCCTTTTGGCCAGCACCCAGAGATGTGCACCAATTGCCAAGTTGGAAAATAATGACAAATTGAATTCAAATCTCATGGAAATGCAATTTAATTCCCATGCAAACAATAGAAAAATACAGCCCCAACCACTATATATTTAAATAACAAAGGATTATATCGCACATGTAGAAAACTATTTTTCAGCTTGAAGAGTTGGAGGGTTTGAAGGGAGCAGAAAACACTTTGGCAGCATATTTACTATGCATTGTTCATAAGCATGCCTAGAAGCCTTACACTTTGTAATCCAGTTGAAAAATGCTGATAAATCTTAGTTAAAAAATAGCCTCAGGTATAATGATTATAGGGCTCAGTGTAGTTCAAGGTTTACTTGCAAGAGATTACTCCAATCTACCCTCAAACAAAATTCTTATATCTTCTGTAGAATAACACCTTAAAACCTCTATCTGTAAACCTGATTTCAAGCCAAAAAAGATCAACAATCTACCACTGTCACTGTAATCTTGTATTTAGTTCTTATTGCCATGTTAAATTTTATTATAAGCTTCATTTGTAGTTTAAATATATAGCTGATTGGCAGCTATATCTTGTATCTCAATATTAATGACAAACAGGATTTTGAATTAGATTCCCACAAGTTTTAATTCTTCACCTTGCACATTATTTTTTACCTCTGCTTCCTCTGATTTTAATTTCACCTTTGTGTGAAGGTGAACCAGAAATTTGCCTGGGTTTTGTAGTTCAGGAAATACTGACAGTGCTGACAGTCACTGACAGTGCCCACATTCTTCCAGGAATGGCCACTGAATCTCCCCTGTGGCTTTTATCAAGGGATCTGGAAAACAACTGAATATATATTTAAAATGTGACACCTGAAGAGGAAAAGACAGGTCTGGCTGCAGCTCAGGAAGGCAGCTGCTTCTGTGGATGTCACTTCTCTCCTCTTCAAAGCCTTCAGATACCCAGGGAGTCTCTGGTCCAAGAGCCCTTCAGACAAGCAGGGCTGTGGGACCACATTCACAAACCTCTCATTGCATACACTGCAGGAAATTTAATCAATCACAGGGATGCTACTGTCTCCCTAAGGCTCTCCTTTGGGTTTCTGCTGAGGAAAGGATGAATTTGACAAAACAAAGCCACATTTATATAACAAATGCATCCCTTTTTCCTTCAACACTTGCAGAAAGGCAAATGCAAACATCATTTTGAGAAAAGCAAAAGAGTAGTTTTGCATTCAGTGCTGCCCATGTTCAAACATTCCTGATGAAAAATTCTGAGATAGAAGTTAAACACTAGCTTTAAAAGCTTTCTGGAAAACATAACAAGAATCATGATCAACATTACTGGCAAAATAAAAATGAACTTAAAAGCAGCAAAACTAAGGAATAAGTTGATTTTTTTTAAAATATACAATAATTCAGTCACAACTACAACAAATTTCAAGCATGCGAAGCATAGGGACACTGACTTTCAAAGAAATATCAAAACGAGAAGTTCTGTCTGGCAACAGATTCTACACCATATTACACAGAACAGGCTTGCTTCTCATTTGCTTGAGATTTTACTGCTGTGTAGATTCTACATACCTCTCCTTGCAAACAGTGAAATATCTGCTCCTTATTTACTTCCCCCAAGGAAGAACACGAGCAGAGGAAATACCTAGATGCCACACTGCATGCTGAGTTGGCCAAAATAGCCCTCTTTTGGGAGCCCCAAAAGGGAAGCAATGCATGTTGAGTGCATGCAACCCTTCCTCAGCAGCATCTGTAATCCTCACTGATGACAGGATGGTGGTCAAACCCAGGGTGACCACTGACATCACAGCACAGCCCCTCAGTCCCAGCTATCCAATTGTCTCACCTTTAACCTACAGTTAGCCTACTGTCACCTCAGATATGCCACTTCCAGCTCCCTAAATGCAAGGAAGTATTTTACATCCTCTTAACAATAACTAAATTCTCTCCTGCTGCCCAGGAGCAAGTGACTGGAGAGAGATGAAATATTCTTGAGCTCTGTCTCCTGGCCACAGACAGAAGTAGCTACAGAGGTCTCAGTCGGTGCTTCCTGGCTTGAAAAATGTTGCATGAAGATGAAATTTTAATTATTTCCTGAACATTAATATGATTCAGTTGTGTTCAGAACCAATGGTGAAAATGGCCATTTGGATGAAACTGAAATTTCAAGAATTCCTTTTAAGGATTTCAATTAACAATCAGAAGTAGAATAACAAAAATATTTTGAGTTCTATGATTTTTTCCTTTCTGAAAAGCCATGCTTCATTCAAAGACATATCATTTAGAATGTTATTTCTTGTTATATGGAACAATTACAGGAGTCAAAAGCCGAATGCAATGTTTTGATTTCCTTAAAATAGAGCGTCAATGAAGCTAAAATAACATGTTTTGAAAAATCAGTTTTATGGACAAATGAATGTTTGTTTTCATGCTCATTCAAAAGGAAATTCAGCATTGGCATTTCATTGAAAACATGCATGCCAAGTTTCAACCAGCTGTAGTATTGTAACTGAAAACAGATTCCAGAGGTTCATAATCAGATTTGAGCTATTCTCAAAAACTACACCCCCCTCTGAAAATGGCAAAAAGATAGACAACTTCACAGAAATAAAAAAAAAAGGCAAATAAACAAAGGAAAAAAGAGGAAAAAAACCCCAAAAGCCCAAACAAAACACTTCAGGAAAAAGAGCAGCTTCTCAGCAATATTCCTATCAAAGTCTAACATGGGCAAAACAACTCACTTTTCATACACTTGCCCTGAGAAATGGGAGCGTTGCTTTTGCTATGTTTTCCATATAAGCCTCTTTCCCTCAGAGATCTTTTGAGACAAATAGGAGCCATAGATGGTTTTTACCCAAAACTTTAATATTCAGAAAAGTTTCAAGCAACTTAAGACATTGCATGATAATGCAATGTAACTCTCTTCTAACAGAGAAGGCTGAAAAAGTTTTTCCCCTTTATGATGCCTGAAATTATTTAGATTTAAACCACATATCAAGCTAATTCATACAAATATAATGTAAACATTTCCAGGAAAGACACATGCATACCTTACTGCATTCTAAACACTGTATTCAAGTGTCTCCATTCTGAGATTTTGATTTTACAAGGGCCAAGTCCATTATATCACAGCATAAGTGGCAATTCTAACACTACACCCACATCCAGCAAAAATCAGTTTGTTTTTTCTTTTAATCAGTTCAGCAGTCACTATCACCTTTCTTCAATGTTGAAATTGTTTGAGTGATTTTTGTTTGAAGAAGATAAAATCTTCTGTTGGATAGAGCCATGAAATTGTCTGTGAAGTACCTGTTTCATCTGCTACTGGTATGCTTAAAGATTATCTGATGAGTTCCAGTGGTTGAATGACCAGAAATCACACATACTGTGGTTTATTGTGGACAGAAAAGAAAGAAGAGAAATGTATAAAATTTTCATCCAGTGGCTGAAGGCACTAAATCATACAAAAATCAATTGTAAAATCAAAATTATAGAATAATTAAGATTGGAAAATACTTACAAAATCACCAAGTCCAACCTTTGACCAAACATCACCATGCCAACTAAACTATAGCACTAAGTGCCACATCCAGTGGCTTCTCAAGCACTCCAGGGACAGTGACTCCACCACCCCCCTGGGCAGCCTGTTCCAGTGCTTGACAACCCTTCCAGTGAAGAACTCTTCCCAATGTCCAACCTGAACCTCCCCTTGTGCAGCTTGAGGCCATTTCCTTTTGTCCTGTCCCTGTTACCAGAGAGAAGAGGCCAACCCCCACCTGGCCACAGCCTTCTTTCAGGGACTTGGAGAGAGCATCGTGACTGACTGCCCCAGGATGCAGCTCCATCCACCAGCACTCTCTGGGCCAGCCCCCCAGACAGATTTAGCCAGCAAAGAGGGCACCTGCCCAAGACACAGGCTGCCAGCTTCTCCAGGAGAACACTGTGGGAGGCAGTTTTGAAAGCTTTACTGAAGTCCAGGTTGACAACATCTACAGCCTTTCCCTCATCCTAGGGAAAGGCTGGGTCACCTGGTCCCAAAAGAAAATCAGGTTGGTTAAAAAGGACCTGCCTTTCCTAATCACATGCTGGCTGGGCCTGATCCCTTGGTTGTCCTGTCTGCCAGCTCCCTCCAGACCCTCAGACAGATCCCATCCAGCCCCATAGACTTCTGAGTGTCTAAGTGGCACAGCAGGTCACTACTTGCTCCTGGATTGCAGGGGGTCTAGTCTGTTCCCCAGCCCTGTCTGGGGCTCAGGGGGCTGGCTGCCATGAGGATAGCTGGTCTCTCTGTTAAAGAGTGAGACAAAGAAAGCATTCATTATCTCAGCCTTTTCTCCATCCTTAACTATGTTTTTCTCTGTACCCAATAAAGAATGGAGGCCCTCTTTTTGTTGCTAGTGTGTTTATAAAAACACTTCTTATTACCTTTTACAATGATGGTAAGACTGAGTTCTAGATGAGCTTTTGCCTTTCTGATTTTCCCTCTACATGACCCATCAACATCCTTGTTCTCTTCCAGAATTGTCTCTCCCTTCTTCCAAAAGTACTAAGCTCTATTTTTTCCCCTTGGTTCCAGCAAAAGCTCCCAGCTCAGACAGGCTTGTTGTCTTCCCTTCTGGGTTTGTTTTTGGGCACATAGGGACAGCCTGCTGTGGTGCCTTTAAGATTTCCTTCTGAAATTGTGTCCAGCCTTCTTGAACTCCTTGGTTTTTAAGGCCTGTTTCCCAAGGGACTCTCCAAACCAGTGTCCTCAACAGGCAAAAGTCCACCCCCTGGATGTCCAAAGCACAGATTTTGTTAATCCCCTTCCTTACTTCATCAAGAATCAAAAAACTCAATCATTTTGTGGTGGCTGTGCCCAAGATGGCCTCTGACTACCACATCTCCCACCAGTCCTCCTCTGTTCATAAACAGAAGGTCCAGCTATGTCAGGAACTTATCTTCCACACACTCCAGAAACCTCCTAGACTGCATCCTCACCACTGTGCTGAGTTTCCAGCAGGTAGCCATCAAGATAGTCTCCCACGAGCCCAAAACATCATAAAAACATCAGTTATATCATACTTTATCCAACTCTTCATCCTGGTTGTGTGGTCTGTAACAGACCCCCACCAGGATGTTGGCCTTCTTCCTGAGTCTTACACAATTAAGGCACTCAACCTTATCACTGTCCTTGACAACTATCATAGTCAAAATATTCCCTTACAGAGCCACCCCACTGACTCTCCTTGCTCTCCTGTCTGGAGAGGCTTAAAACCATTCCAAAAATCACACTAAGTCCTGCCTGGAAATTATCTACCAAGTCAGTCCCATCTAGTGTATACAAAATATAAGAAAACACATTAGCCTTAAATCACATACAAAAAGAGAAAAATTTGTGCAAGAAGCTTGTGTCAAGCCCAGAAATTACTTCTGTAGTCTAGGAAACTTGCATCATGCGACCTCCAAAAAAAACAAGTGATAAGAGAACACAAAGAGGGACTATTTCTGCCCAACACTTTGGCCTACAACTCAGGCATGGAGGAGGTGAAACCCACAGGGATCACTGCAGGGCTACTTCCAGTGGAGCCAGGGCATCTCTGACTTGTACTCAAACACTCAGAAGCCTGATGAACCACAGCCAATACTTCTGAGTGGCTCCTCTGAGTGAGGCAGGCCCAGAGAAGAAGCAATAGGGCTGTACAGCATCCAGATTCCTGCCTCAGGACTGCATTATCAGAGAAGCAGCTGAGGTAATTCCACCAACAGACTCTGTTCCCTGATGAGCACCAACACATGTGAAAAGCAGTCTGAATTCTGCCTACGGCTGACTTTCACACTGTGGCCTCACTAAAGTGCTAAACTGAAACAGTAAATCAGAAGATCTCCCTGGACCCATTCACCTGAGGGCTCTGGGACCTGCAGAAGCAAACACAGATTTCACTCTGGGACCTTAGATCTGCAATGCTCCAAAGACACATTTATCTCAGATTTTTCCTGCACTCCCATGAGCAATAGAGGAGAGGAAAAAGAAATATTTAAACTAACAATATAAGTTAGGAAGAAGAAATAAGACCATCTTTAATTTTTTTCCTCTCTTGAGTCTAAGATTTCAGACAAGAATTTTTCCATTTTCTTTCTGCCTTTCTACACATATGTTGCGACACTTACAGAAAACAACCAAATATATCCTTAACCACCCAGCAAACATTCACTGCTACAGATTTCAAAGAACCTGAAGCTTTTTCCTCCAAATTCATCAGGGGCAAGAAATGGGGAAAAACCCATAGAGCTGTCATGACTTCCCTCATGTGATCAGAATAATAAACTTATATATAAAAGAACAAGTTTTTAGCAGTGATAAAAAAAGCATAAAAATAAGCACTTTTCACTTCGTCATGTGCACAGATATTAAGTGATAATGAAAAGCTATTTAGAGTATGGCAGAACTGGCACTCCACCAGAATAGAAGGAAGCTCCCTATTAAGACACGGAGTTTTACAAATGCACAATCTACCTGCTGTTTTTTTCAGTGCTGCTTTATCTTCAGGAGGAATAAAGCTTACTAGAAAGCTTAATAAATACACCAATTATCACATGGGAGATACTCTAGAGTGAAATCCAAGCAGATGGTCTTATGAAATTTCTGATCACGTCTACATCATGCTTGGAAATAAGCACACAGCCTTCCACTGGAAACTAGATTAAAAGCACAATCCACAGTATGAAGTAGAGCTCTTTATGACTAGCTTGATACATTTCAAATTTAATTTGCATCCAGCTATAGTTTTACTTTTGTGCCCACCATCCCACAAGGTGCCCTGGAACCCCGAGACTCTCAATGAAAAGCAGAGCAGGAGCCTGCCCTTCCAGATGCTCCTGGCTGGCAGTGACATTTGATGCAGTCAGAGCAGCCTTTTGGGAGCTTGGCCCAGCCCAGGGGTTTACAGCTGAACTTATCAGACAACATATCTTGTTAAAAGTACATGACAAGAGCATTTGGCAAAGCCACATTTGCTGCCTTGTAAACTTACTCCTGCATCTGGATCTGCAGGATCACCTCACCATCTGACTCTCCATGCTCTCAGCTTACTTGATGAAGAACAAAAGCTGTCTGGAGAGTTTCAGGACCAAAGCAAAACAGATGCTAGGAAGTCTTGTCAAATAAATGGAGCTGGGAGCAAGCTAGACAACAAAATTTAAATGACACCAAATACTATTTTTTTTCCATATTATCTGCTAGTTGTAATGATAAAAGTAAAAGCAGCTTAAAAACACCCCTATACATTCACCTAAAAAGGAGATTTCTGGATCTCATCATTTAAGCAGGGGAAAAAAATACAAAGGCATAAATTGAATATATCCTAAAGGACCAGATGTCTAAAAAACAAACAAAAGAAAACACCAAAATAATAATAAAAAAGATCCCAGTGCACACAAACCCAGGAACCAAAAAAAACAAGAAAAAAAAAAAAGGGAAAACCAACCAAATAAATCAAAACCCCTGCCAACCTTGCTATTCTTTCAACAGCTTGGAAGTTTTCACTCAGCCATGTGATTTCTGCTTTTCTTTTGCCATCAATCACACTCCCCAGACATGGTCAGCCCTCATTGCCTCTGCAAAGGTTTTCTGTGTAGAAAAACAGCTTACCTAGCATCTTGTTTTTCTATATACCAACAAAATGAGACCTTCAGTTGACTGCAGCCCTTGAAAGGCAGCAGCCCAGGTAAAAGATAATTCATGTGCTGAAAGGACATGCATCACCTCCCCTACAGGCAGCCTATCATCCTAAGAGATCACTTTGAATTATGCTTAAGGTTTCCAGGGTGGTTAAGCTTGACCAGTAATTAAAGAAAAAAATCACATCTATTAATCAATCAATTTCTGCTAGTTCATTTCATCCTCATTTATGACATTTTAGCCCTATTTCCTTTCTCTCAGGCATATACGTTATGCCAACATACACAATTATTATTAACTCGGTACTCTTTTCTGGGTTTCTACCTTAAAGAGAGGTATAAAGGGCCAAGGTTGCCATTATAATTCAATTTAAACTTCAATCTGTCAAATCTCAGAGTATTACCACTACACCTTGAAGGTGCATTGGCACAGCAACTGCAGTTTCCTTTGACAATGTAAAGAAGAAAACTGTTACCTTAAAGGGGTAGCATTTTCATTTTCAAGTTTAAATGATATTATTTCATCTTAATTGGTACCCAAAAATTTGTACACTGGTCTTTCCAGGTTATATAGAGTCAAGTGTCTTTTTTTTCCTCAATAGTCATTTACATTGTGATGAAAATTCTTTTACTTATAAAGCTTTAGATTATCCTGGGACCAGAAGAATGTGACAGTGGAAATTGATCCAAAGTGAGCAAGATCAGTGTATAGCTACACAGCCATCATTTATTAACATCCTGCCATGAGTTTCACCATTCTAACTTATTTTAATGCTTTTGCTGTAGAATTGAGGCCAAAAATATACTCAAACACCATAAAAAACATACCCAATTATGAAATCTCTTTGAAAATATGTTATGTTTTTCAACTGTTTTGCAATGCACTGTATTCCTGATTTGTGAGTCTCTTACTGCAAATCAGAACATTACTGTCATATAAATTCAGGTAAATATATCCGTAATTACACAAAGAAAAAAAAAAAAGCCACCATAGCACTAAAAAAGGGCAGCAGAGTTACAGTAACAAACCACATAAACCTTCTCTGTCAGCACTAGCTGCAGATTAAAACAAAAAGCTGTTACAATAGTCCACCAAAGAGCAAATAGGTATTTTCAGTGGTTCCTCAGGGGGAAAAAACACAGCGGAGGCAGGGTGGAATGGGAAGGGATGGTAGGGGCTAGCATGATGCAAACTACCCAGACAGATGTATACTCCAGCTCTCCCAAGCAGTCGCTGCTGCCCGCGGCAGCCGGAGCGGCCGGCACACCCCGAACCCTGCCGCGGGCACCGCGCTGCTACAGCGGAGCCCTCCGCGGGCGCCGTGCGAGCGCGTCCGCACGGAAAAGGGCATCAAATCGCAGCCGCAAGAGCGACTTCCAGCTCGCACACACAGCGCACAAGAGTGCAACAGCTATTAGGGAGTTATAGTGACGCAGAAACCTCTCCACCTCCGACCAGACTCGCTTACCTGCGGGGCATGGATCCTAGGCTCCCCGGCTGCCCACCTTCAGAGAGAAGGCGCTGGCAGTCCTGTCCCCGCCGAGCACGCGGGCCCTTCTCAAGAGGTGCCCTCCCTTTACCGCAAAAGCAGGTAGCTCAGACACACCCCACGAGCTCCGGACAGAGCGACCCGGCTGGCAAGCTCCGCCGTTCTTGGTGCTGAGCGACCCACAAGGGCATCGGGAGCTTATCCATTATTGAGAGCAACGAACGCCACCCTCCCGTTCCCTCGGCTCCCTCTGGCTGACTGAGGAGCTGCCAAGTGCTCCCACTCAGACTAACAAAAGCAGCAGCAATTAGCAGCTAATTCCTGCACGTGGCACGTAAAACAGCGCGTTCCTTAGAAACACTAATGCCCGGCTGAGGGTGAGGTGGGAATGGGGAGAAGAAATCATAGCCGTGGTTTGGATTAATGAGGCAGCACGCATCCTGCAGACTTAATGGGAAGGGTAACAGGTTTCAACTAGAGAGAAGTCTGCAGCCTCATTACTATCACCAGTTGTCACTTACAACACTGGTACAGACAACCTATGCAACAATAGGCAAAGGAAATAATGACTAAAGGGGAACGGGAAACTTTCTTAAAACCCTGTTCACAATGGAGGTCATAATTCTGGCAAGTTGTATGTTTCAAGAATAAACGTAAATACTGACATCATACTTCTGAAAGGGCTGATATGAGAACAAACCCAAAGTCAGACATGTTTTCTTTCTGCCTTCTGCCACCCAGGAACCATCTCCTTGCATACTAATCTAAAAGTGAGAGGATTAAATCAGTCTTCAACATTTAATCGAGATTAACAGCTTCTGCTCACAAATGTTAACAAATCAAATGGATGCGCTCCTACTGAAGGTCGGAGAGCTTATCTTCCTTGGCAAACTGAAAGGGCCTTCTAAGGCTCCTTCATCAATGCCATGAAAGTTTTCTGATTTAAAATGTTCACACCAACACACTCTTCTCCCAACCAAATGACAATTTAGCCCAGTATCGTGATTCCGATTAGTGACCCTCATTCTGGTCTCATTTGTCTGGAGAATAATCTGGAGTTTTAATTTTATTTCATTTCCCTCTAGATTAATATTTTTTTTTTCTGTTTTCTTCACATAATTAGGGACAGCTTTAAGGGTATAGGATTTGGGGGTTTTTTTTGAGCATCCTCTACACCAGATGCCTGAAGAAGGAATGTTAAAAAAAGGCAAATAAAGAAATTCTCCTTTAGCAGCTCCTGGCAACAGTTTAATGACCTTTTGAGCTTGAGGCTGTATCAAGGACATGTTTAATAATAACAAATGCACCTCTCTCTCAGCATAAGGGATTTAATCAGTTTCTCTGGCACTAACCAAGCAGTTCTGCCTTCTCCTAATAAGGCAATTTAATTATTTTAAAAGTATATAGTAAAGAAAGATTACCAGAATGACTTGTTAAGGTGCAGGACTGAGATTCAGAAAATCTGATTTCTTCTCTTTGTTCTCTGAGCAAGTCCACGATAAAGGGGAAGTTTTTGTTAAAGATCAGCTATTTGACTCACTTTTGCAGAAGGAAGATTTCCTGAGATTCAATTCACTTTTAATACGGAGAATAAAACTTCTTGTTCAGTCTTTATTTAAATTGTAATGCTTGAAGAGCAGGGTTCATCTTTACTTAGATTCAGTATTCTAGTTTGTGGAGGCCAGTCTTGGTGGCTACAATTTATAACAATACTACTGATATTTACGGTCTTGGAAGTACCAAAACAAGCCCCCTATAGCTCTATAGCAAATATTTTATAGCTCCAAGATGGATTTTTTTTATAAAATCCAGGAAGTCAGAGAAACAAATGCCAATAAAAATCCTATGGAGCCTTACTCCCTAAGACAATTGAACTTCCCACCTTCAGCAGGTAATGTAAAGCAAAGACTGAGGACTGATAGGTGCTGTTTGTCGAGTTCAGTTCATACATGCAGGCTGTCACCATGAGGCCATCACCTTTCCTCTCCACATTCCATACCTTGGTGGTAAAACTACTCCTACCTGCATTTGGTATAGCAAGGAGGAGGTTACAAGTCTGCTTAAGGACCAGATCTAATGTAGAACTTCTGTTTAGGTTGGCTTGCTTTCCCCAGACTTGGCCTACCATCAGTAGGGATGGAGAAGAAGCAGGATTATCCCTTGCTGGCAGCCTGCAGTTTCACTGAGAAAGTGTGGCATGAACCTACAGTGCTCAGCAACCATCTTCATCATCACAGCTGCCAAACACAGCAGTCCTCCCCTCTCTTCATCCCCCTTGGCCATTACTTTCACTCCCTACATGGTCTTCCCATTTTTAGCCACTTATTCAACAGGCTGGTGACGAATCAGATCAGAGAACGGGGCTTTTTTCCCCAGCTGGTTCATGAAGCTGACACAAAACCACTGGTGCTAGCAAAGGAAGGCAGCTGGTAGGGACAGAAATAAGCAGGGAAATGTTACAAATTTAATTATTTTCAGTGGATGGCGTGAGGCAAAGCTGTTATCAAGTGTGTTCAGATAACATCTCAAGTTTATGCAATTTTGGGGTTGTATAAAAAGAAAGAAGAAGAAATTGCTAATATCAAGTTATAATTTTTAGATCTTCAACAAGCACCCATGTGCTATAAGGAATAGATAATTTAACCTCTCTGCATTTGAGTATGTTGTTTCAACAGTTCATCAGCAACAGGAAACACCTATTTATTTTATAGTGAAATGTGATACAAAGCATATAAAACCACCTGATTAGTTTGCAGGGGAGCTCATTCATAACATGTTTTAGGAGGTTGAAACACCTACTTGAGTTCACATATTACCATTTGATCATATCTTGTACATTTGTGTGGCAGCTGCAAATCACAATCCTTTCCAAGATAAATTATCAATTTCTGCTATTCATGCAATATTTCTGTGTTCTAATTTTTCTTATACTTTTGATTTCAAGAACCACGTGTTGCCCTACAAAATAAAAACTCAGCCTGGATAAGATGAAAATCTCTCCACTTACCAGAAAAATATAGAGCCTCTGCCATTGTCACCTTTGCATGTGGGACTCGGAAGTATTTGAGCAGTGAGACCAGTTAATTTTTATTTCTTTTTTGCAATGCCCAGCCAGTCAGAAGTCACTATATTTGAGATGTGCTCATTTGAGATGCTTCATCAAACATGATGCACAAAGGGCATATTCAAAATAGGTTCATATGACCTTACCTTGCATTACCTCTTCAACCTTTGCACTCCTCTAAGATGAATATTCAAAAATGGAGAAATACAAAGAACAGATGCAAAGCTTTGAAAAGCTTCACTACTAGTCAACAAATTAATGGAGTTTTGGACTAAAATGCGAGGTGGCTTTTTACCCTTTCCCAGATAAAATAGCAGTTTCTGCTCTTCACACAAATCTGTGTTCTAATTTGCTCCTGAAAAATGATAAAAGTTTATAGAGAAAAAAAAAATTAGAAAGAATAGATTCCAGGCAGTGATCAAATAAGAGAAATAGTACTCGGGACTGACTGACCATTTTGGGGAGGTAAGGACATGCACCATTTTCTCCCCCATGTTTTAAACTTGTCTGCCTAATCATAGTTTACTTTCCCATAGAAATTTGGAGTGCCATAAATCCACAATATATCCAAATTTAAAAAAAAATAGAATTTTACTGGCAGACATAGGCAGTAAGTATATTTACTTAAAATTTCAATAATAATGGAGATCTGGATAAAAGAAACCTTTGGTTATTCCTGGTAAAATTAAAATTAAATTAAATTGAAACATTGTCCTATGCCTCTGTCTCTTCCCAGAGAGCATAAGTTTGATTGAAATAATTTTCATTATTGTTTTATTATGTTATTCTTGCTACCAAATAATTAGAAACCTCATAAAACCCAGACTGGGTGGACTGAATAGATAACAAGATCTTTTGATCTGAAGACTGATATCACCTCCTTTATGTACAAAAATAAAACCTTATTTCAACATGAATGTGACAAATCACACAGCTCTAACACTTTGTGGTTTAATTCTAGAGGCTTTCTTATATTCTGAGAAGAAAAGCTTTTTTTTTCTCAAATTGAGGAATTAATTGAAAAATACTACCATGGGGGAAAAAAACCACCAAAGGCAAGGGAGGGTGGTGAAGAGAGAATATGTTTAACATTCATATTCTCATCTCCTGTCATTTAAATTAGGACCACAGCCATACAAAAATCTAAGTAGTGAATCCCAATGTCTATGAAAATCCTCTGCTACCACCACTTCTCTAGCATTTCAATACATAAGTTTTTCAAACACCATTCTCTGCAACAATCTCTTGCCCTTTGCTCCTCTGCCCTCTCAACTTGTTGCAAACAATCCTGTCACCCTCTCAGCTCCATTAGTTCATAAAAAAGCAATTTTCCCTCTGTGTGCAGCCCCTTACACAGCCAAAGCCCTCTGCTTACCTTCTGGAAAGCCCAGCTGAGATTCTGCTCTACCAGACTGGGAGCAAACTGTCTCCCTTTGTGAAGAGCTGCACACTGGCCTCACAGTCTTGCAAACAGCAGAAAAACTCCCCCACCTGAAAGTATCTGCAGTGAACAAGCAATTTTCACAGACCAGGTGGAATGTATAAAAGGACAAGAAGCTGTCTAAAGTTTTGATGTACTACTTCCAAATCTGTCTATGTGAAAATAAGGAGTGAACAGCAAGACTCATTTTTAATTAGTCCCAGTGAGTCATTAAATTGTTGCTTATTTTGCAGGCTGCAAGATGGATAATAGAGTTCCTCCATTACAATCTGGTATAAAAACAGGAAAGTAAACTTATTCAAACACACACAAATCCAGACATATTGCTAGTAAAATGTTTATTGATGTTATGCAATATAGTCCAAGTACATCTCAAATATTCATTAAGAAAAAAAGATGAACACAGCAAATAAACATTTTTCCAATTAAGTGAAAGCTCTTTAAAAGTTTAGGCTGTATTCATTAAAATTGGATTCCATTCTGACGTTAACTAGAAGCAACTTTGTGGGGTTCCACATTTATCTTTTTTTCAGTAATTTGCATATGGAATGCAGCCATTTGCAAATCAAAGTACACTTTTTGTGCATCCAGTACTGCAAATTCAACATGGACTCTCAACACAAATTCTTCTCAGGGCTGCCTCTTGCATAGTACTCCTCCATGCCCTCCAAATGCATCAGAAGAGTGAGCACTGCTATTCCCAGGTTGCCCCTGCACACACCACCTCTACGAAGCAGAGCAACGCAGAGACCCCAGGCAGGTGCAAAGTAGTGCTCTTCATTGCCAAAACCCAGCCTTTTTAAGTAGATAGCCAGTTATTAGTTTACACAGTTTTAAGGCACACCAAGCCCAAGCCAACCAACACCATACACCATGGTGGGGACATGACGTGGACGCGCGGCAGTCACGCAGCACGTCTCTCAAGTCTCTCATGTCTCTCACATCTCTCTACCCCTATTCCAGCTGAGTCACTCTCCATAGTTCCCTTCTACTTAGCCTACGTAGCAAGCCTGAGCCATGACTTTACAAGGGTATAAGGCCTTTATTTTATAAGGCTTTACCAATACGCAGTAACCACCCTCACTCTTCTCAGCATGGCACGTGGTTCCCTCCTCAGCTGTAGAAATAGCAGCAGTCTGGGGCTCTTCTCGAGTACCCATACAAAGCATTATTATTTGTATTTGCTGCTCTTTGGAGAAGGGGATGGGAATATTTTCAGGAAGGGGTCCAACCCATTTCTGTGCAAGCACTGGCATAGCAATGCATGGTCTCTCTCTGTGCACCCTGCTTGGACTGCTACAAGGCTCACGTGTCAGGTGGACCAAGCTGACCCCAGCAGAATCAGCTGAACTCAGGTGAGTTGGGTGAGCAGCAGATGGGCCCACCAGGTAAGGTCTCCCCAATTCCTCGGGCTACATCCTCCCTTGGCACTGCCTGCTCAATGAGAG
The DNA here is from genome assembly GCA_013397155.1 of Irena cyanogastra. Lineage (NCBI taxonomy): Eukaryota > Metazoa > Chordata > Aves > Passeriformes > Irenidae > Irena > Irena cyanogastra. Next base: position 233,022 of record VWZV01009915.1, on the reverse strand, counting down.
CAAGCACTGTGTGAACATCAAAACGTCGCGAAACCACTTCACGCAGGAAAACTCGGAGTCTTCTGCCATTTCCATGGATTAAATAGGCTTATAATGTAAAAAAGCAGCACAGCCACTGCAAGAAAGGGGTAGATAATGAAGTCGCGAGAATGGGACAGGAGAGAACAGGAGCACAGCTCTCACTCCAGGCAGCAGTAACACACCAGAGAGTCTCAGCGACTTGAGAAAGAGTATCCCAACCACCATAATGAACTGGAAGCTTATTATAGGGGCAGTGCAAGGTAGCTACACAAAAAAAGTCAGAAAAATCACATTGCTTCAGTGAGGCTCTGCAACATGGATGTTTCACGTTAAATCTGTGTGAAAAGAGGTGCTGAGATGCCAGTAAAAAAGACTTCAGTATGGCACATGAGGAGGGAGGCACAGAGCCAGTCTTTGAAGCCTGCTACTTCACTGCTGTACTGGCACTGTGGAGCAATCTTCCTTTCCTCCATTGGCATGAGCAAATACTGCTCAGCTCTCTTGGGGGGTTGATCTGCAAGGCAAGGTGATACCCTTCCCTCAGAGCTGTTTTCCTGTCTATAATCACATTAATCTAGTTCATCTTCAGCAAATCCGATTGGTGGGATAATGAAAGTGTGTTTTGTCTCCCCTGCCCCTGTGAAATGGGTATTGCTGGAATTCACGTGAATTGTATCTGCACTACCTACTACTTGCATCAATTTTAATTCATTTTTAAAAGCTATTTCTTGCACAAACTGCATGAATGATAAGATAGAAATGAATGGCTGCACGCTGCCTTGCAAGGCAGGTTATTTCATCAACTCAGTCCATTGGTGTGATTAACAAACAATCAACCACAGTTCACCAATTTCATCTCAGTATTCTGCCTGAAGATACTGTGAGTGAGGTACTATATCTGCCTTGAACTTGCTGTAATTTTAAACTCTCCACTTTATCACAGCTCTTCATCTGAACGACTGGTGCCAGGAACTGGCCATTGTAAAATTAATAACATATTGACACTTCCAGCCCCTCAGTCTATCTTTGAAGTTTGAAAGCAATATCAAGGAATAGGTTATTTTACTTGGAAGTGATGACAATTTGTCTAAGACCACAATTCTCCAAATGTAAACAAAACAGAAAGTACACATTTTGGCAGCAACAAATAAATCCAATTTGCATTGGAAAGCATTGAAGGCTAGATATTTCTGGCCTCTCTACAGGGACTCCAGGGCACAGAGGAAGAATGTTAAATGGTCTCTTTCCTTCATTATTAAAATCCCTGGGGATAGCCTGCTCTCTCCCAAGGCTGGATAGATGGGGTCATGGGTCCAACTCCCTCTTGGAAAACACTGTGATCCAAGCTGTAGCATGATGCTTCTCTCTTTTACCAGGGATGGCTCCTTTCTCCCTCCATGTGCCCCTGCATCCCTTGAGGGGTCAGCAATACTTGTAGGAAGCAGGGTCCCAGAGTAAGACCACAGGGAACACAAACAGGATTTAGAGGTAGCAGCTGTGAACTTCACAGAGTGCCTGCTGCCACTCAGTGACTGCAAAGTACCGACCACACGTGCAATTCCTTCCTTGCCACTGCCCTCAGTGGGGCTGCTTCCCCTTGCCAAATGTTTATTCTGACAGTTCTCATTGTAGAAACGAATGTGGGTTTTCACCTGGGTTTAAGCCAGGACATTCTACTGCCCCCACACAGTCTTCTGAGTCGCAGTACACAGTGCTGCTTGTCTGAGTTGCCTGCACAGCTTCGGATATTCCTTAAAGGTGGGACGTCAATCAGCTGGCAAAGCTCCCCTTTCTTGCATGAAGCTGCAGGGTGAAGCCATCTGAAAGCATTCAACCCTCCAGTGTTACAGAATAGAATCATTAAGGTTGGAAAAGATCTCCAAGACCATCCAGTCCAACTTCCAATTGAATACCACCATGCCTGCTAAACCATATCACAAAGTGCCCTATCTGTTCATTTTATGAACACTCCCAAGTAATTCCACTACTTCCCTGGGGAGCCTGCTTCAATGCTTAACCACCTTTTCAGTGAAGAAACCTTTCCCAATATCCATCCTGAATCTCCCTTGGTGCCACATGAGGCCATTTCCCTTTGTCCTTTCTCTAGCTGCCTGAGAGAACAGGCCAACCCTCAATGGAACTTAAGAGTCATGAAGCCCCCCAGCCTGGCCTGTCTTGTTGCTTAAAAGCTCCATGGGAGTGGAAGCAGGTACCTTAAAGAATCACAGAACACCTTGGTTTGGAAATGTTGCTCTCCTAGTCTTCAAAGAATAGAGCAGTCATTCCTACAGCTGATACAACTGATGAGTGGTGGGGAGTTACCCTGGTTCAGCCCACAAAGCTGTTGGGTCCCCATGCCTAATCACGTGTGGCTGAGCCTGGCTGCCCCCAGGGACAGTGACAAGAGCAAAACTTTACTGTCAACATCTTTGCACACAGTTATGTGTACCAACTTTTGCATATGCTAAATTCGGAATGCCAGTAGCTCAGGAACACACCTGAGCAGAAAGACTTCACATGCTTCACATGGAGCTGTAACTTTTCCAATGGATTTACACAGAGAAAACACAGCAGTAACAGCGGAGAACATGAAAAGTCAGAGGGACAGCACTCTTGTCTTACAACAATACACTACAGAAGTCAGAAACTACCTCTAATATTGCTTAAGCATCCTCCTGAATGCAGTATCCAATAAGACTGGTTATTCTTGGACAGCAGTGTACTTTTCTCCTCATAATTTATTCATTGCTAAGTCTAATCCTCATGCTGATAAGGCAATATACAATAAGGAGAAGAACATAATCATGTTTGAGGACAAGAGTAAGAAAGCATGCCCAAGCCATTTCCTGCTTTGTCACAAATGATTTCAACACTGTTTTGTTTTATTTCTTCCTCGAAGCCGAAAAACAGTGTCTAATGTTTCAACCAGAGAACTGTATAAACATAGTCTTTTCTCTATCAGTATTATTAGTCAAGGGTGAATTTCATAGCCTGAAAACATGGATAAGCTGGATTAAAAGGGAAAGAAATGGTGGGAAGAGCTCTGCTCTGCAGGGAATATGATAGAAAAAATATGTACGATATTATTACAGTTGTCTTGTTCATGACTGAAGCCTCTATTAACCTAAATCAAAAATAGAGCTATATTGACTGATGATGGAAAATGCCACTGGACTGGTGCTGCTCCTGGAGGACTGTCCTAAAAACCTTCTCTGCACTTCAATGCACATGCTTCTTGCAGGGGTCAAGTCACTCATGTTCCTACAAGTTTTGAAATTGTTATCCCAGCACCTTTTTCAGCCAAGAATCTGTTGTTATGATGTCTGGGAGAAGGAGAGAAGTGGCTGCAGTTAAGGAGTCAATGCCTTGGTTAGAATGTCAGTGACTCAAGGAAACAGATCTCCCATTGGCATAGAAATCACAAAGCAAATGTATTTTCCATCCAGCACTGTCCCTATCATACACTATGAGGAAATGACCTTCCATCCTTGCTCAAGTATTTGGGTGATTTGTGTCAATAGCTGGATTCTTTACAAGTAGATGTCTGAACATATTGCAAAAAATAGCATGAGGCAACTATCTCAGTGTTTTGATCCAGGAGGTTTCAGGAGTCTTTCATACACTGCAACTGAATGAACTTTCAGATTAAAGACCCATCTTCAGCTCTTTGATGTGGTGTGCATCAGTTAACTACTGAACTCAAGCAGTTTCTATTTCCTAGAGGGAAAGAGAGGTTTTATAACAACCAGACAGGTAAGAAGAATCAAGTAGAACATGGAGATCAGTAAAGAGAAGGAAATAATACTGATAAAATAGATACTATGAAATATAGAGTATGCAACATCAGGGAATAGAAAGGTCATGTCAGAAAGGTCTCTGGAGGTCAAGCAGAGGATGTTTCATTGTATGAAGCAAGACAGACTGTCTTGGACAAAAGAATGGAATCAGCATTGCATGCATCCAAAGTTTATTTTATGCACCTGATTCAAGTGAGATGTGACAAGAGAAAAGGAAAAACCAAAGCAAAGGACAACCCAAAGGGTTATAAACTGTCCTAAGGGCTTGAAAGGATAAGAAAGAGCTAATATAAATGCACATAAAAGTCTTCAGCAAATACCATCTTCATAAAATAAGCAGCATTGCCCTGGGAAATCACCTAATGTATCTCACAGATATTGACTAATTTTGGTAATTATCCACTGTCCTTGTTACTTGATCAGCATTTTGGCATCACCTGAATTTTCCAAGATTTGGTCTCAAATGCAGCCGTGTATTTCACATAGATATAAAGTTACATATTTATATGGAGTTACTAGACAGTTAAGCTTTATTACTGAGATATTCTTACATAGATGCTTCAGGTTAAATATGGGAATTTCCAGGGTTCAGAGCCTTAAGCAGCACTCACTGAATAAAAATTCTGATTTCACATATATATAATGCAAGTGCAATGACCACAGTGAAACATGGTCCCTTATATTAAAAAAAAATTTAAAAAAAGAAAGAAATGAAAAGATTGTGGTTTATTACTAGTTTTTATTAGAAATAACTTGTTCCTAATTGAAGAATTTATTTCTACTCTCCATTACATACATGTTGATTTTGAACAGCTTCTTATTTTAGTGAAGAATTTTTGAGTTGATCATGTTCGTAGTGTTCCACAAAGTTCTTCCTCTAGTAACTATATTATACATAAATATTTTTCACATTTTTAACCAGTTATATTAGAAGCCAACATCTCTTAAGACAACTTTTCATCAAGCTATTTGAAACAAGTTTCACTAAATAGCAATGAACATTTAAAAAGTGCAATTGTGACCTTAGAAATATATATCTATAGTATGGAACTGTGATAACGTTAAGAGGAGAGGAGGAATATTATGATCTTGTTACTGAGCAGAAGAAGATCATAAAATTGAGAGAAAAGAAATCTGTGAGGGTGAGATAAACTTGCCATCCCAAGAATGAGAGAGATCATTTATTCTGGGTTATTCAAGCACAGCCTGTTAGCTTCAAAATCCTAATTCTACTTCTACAACATGTTTTCCATTCATGTTGTAAACATCATTTTCCATATGAGAGAGCTTCCAATCACAACAACTATAATTAAGTTATCATTATAAAGATTTTAACAAACTAAGAACACACAAGATACTTGATTTTTAATTTTTTTTCACTTTGGGTGAAATAATTAGACTTCTCTGAGTTGTGACGGTTTTCCAAAGTTTATATAAATGACAACAGGAGTAACTGTTAGATTGGGATAAAAAAAATTGCTGGAAGGAAAATAAAGTACTAAGACTGAGGAACAGGTACTGCAGAAAAGGCTTCCATGGATTAAGGGTACCAGTTAGTAGTAAAAAACCTAAGCAAGTAAGTGATCCTTATCATAGACCAAGCCCCCATTGGGCCTGATTATCTTCAAAAGAAATCAAAATTAATTTTCCTGTCTCAGAGAGCCAACATGTGGGAAGAGATGAGAAAGGAGGGGAAAGAAAGACTGAAATAACAGAGAAAGTGTATATCTGACAACTAGCCAAGATAAAACACCAGCATGCCATTGGTTTTAAAGTATCACAACAGAGGAGGAATCTGACGGAAAACAAACATACACGGCACACACCCCCAAAACACGTTTGCAGATACTTATGGGACTGTCACCAGGGAAGGGCTGGAGGAAGCAATCAAGTGGTAACATGAAAGTTTTGCAAAAGTGTCTTAAAACTGGCATTGTAAAGGCATTAGTCCATACACCACTAGGAGGACTTAGGAAGTAAAGTGAAACACCTTAACCTCAAATTAAAGGAATGAATATCAACACAAATAAGAAAAGTGGATGGCAAGAATTGTTAAAATAAGTGATAAAAGCATTAATGGAAGAGATAAAAAAATTGGTAAGAGAGAAAGAAAGTAATAAATTTCCAGAGGACATAAGTGTCATAAAAAAAGCAAGTTCCTTCCTTCTCCTTAGAGGATAAAAGATCTCTCTGCCAAAAACCTAATAAGGAGGTACTAAAATGGTACTCTAATATTAGAGTAATGCACCCCAAAACTTTGGAGCATCATCCATCCCACAGGGAAAGACCTGGATCTACATACAGAGTCTACCAGTCACCCTACCAGTGACCCCAGGACTTGGCAGAAGGAAAGTTCCTGTCTGGGCTGAGGAGCTGCCCTGAGTGAACAGCTGCTTTATCTCTGTGTTCTGTAAAGTGCTCGTCTGTGATGGTTCCCTGTAATTGCTGCTCTGGAAAGGGCTGCACGAGAGCTTTTGCAGGTCTGCACTGAAAGAGCACTTTCCTCTTCTCTCACGCAACACAAAAGGCCACCTGCTTACATTAATTCTCCTTCACTTGTTTGTGGGCAATAACCAAAACAAAAATAAACAGAGGAGATGTCCACGGTCAAAAGAAAACACTTTCTGAGAATGAACTTTAGAAAAATGCACAGAGACTCCAGGACACTACAGACTAGTTAACTTTACATCAATACCTTGAGAAATTCAGGTAGCAATGAACAGAGGAGAAAAAACCCAACACTTTAACAATGTTCATTGTAGCTTGTAATCACACCTAATAAGTAAAGACAAAAACCCCTTCATAAAGACTAATGCAATTTCAGAGCTTGTTGGCAGTTACAGTTCAGTGTTTTTGAAGACTGAAAATCAGTCCAGCATGAATTGCATAACAAATGACTGCATTAAATCCACTCACCAGGCCTCAGAATCCAGGCGCCAATCCTGAAATTCAGTACAAAGTTACACCCAGGCTGGTGAAACCATGGGCTGCCATGGAAAGAAGCACTCTCCCACCAGACTCTGCCCTAGCATCAGAAGTGACCGTGGCACCAGCTGGTGCAGTGACCTGCCTGGCAGAAAATTAATCTGCCAAAAGGTTTTCCATCCAATGAGTTGGCTGAACTGACTCACTCTGCACTCACAGATTGCTCAACCCAGTTCAACGTAAGCCAGAGAAACAGATGAGAGGGAGGAAGCGTAGGACTGAGCACAGCCTCTACTCAAACCATGTTATGCACAAAGCCAAGGCTCACACTGAGATGCTCATAGGGGCTAGAGAGGCAAATACTTCAGCCTTTGCAACTACTTCATAACCAAGATTTATCTCAAGGAAAGTGCCACTTTCCTACTATGACCACCACTGAGAGGTCTGCAGTCTAACAGCTGTTAGAAAGCAGACTTCAGACCAACATGGAGCTTCTGAAATGGAACCTAAATGCAGAGCAAATACATACTTCCACGCAGAAAATTTGTCAGACTATGTATAAAAAATTGATTTCATTTTAGGAGAATCTTCCAGCGCAATACTGCACATGAATCAACAAGATTAGCAAATTTAGCTCATTGCAACTGAGGAACCTGCCATGTCTTCAAAGACAAGGTATTTTCACCAGCTGCACCTCCCTGAATGGAGAGGAAACACCTGCAGCATCCACAAGATACTCTGTACTGTGCCTAGTGTCAGATATATCCACCAGCCAACATTAAGCTACAATTACGCTATTTTGGATTTTCCTTATCAGCAGAATCCATCTTTGATTCAGGTACAAATCAAACACTTTGTTATTCCTACCACTAAAAGAGATCCATATGGAAAAATGTATAGATGACTGTAATAGATCATTAAAATATCACAGAAAAGGCAATTCAGATACAAATTTAGACTATGCAGTATTGTATACCTCTGATGACTAGCAATGTATTAAATTAGTGAAAATTTATATACATGAGTTATAAAGATCCCCAAAAGCAAAATACTTTAAAAAACCCATTAGAATCAAACAAAAATACATAGACTAATATTCTCCATTTCTCTGTCCCTTCTTCTTGGGTGTAAAGGGTGTGTTTCTGATGCTTGCAGAGCATGATTCCCAAATGGCAAACGGCTGCCAAACAAATGAAATGTTGCAGCTGACACCATGGAAGTTTGGCTCTTTTCTTTACTCCCTTAAGGGAGTTATCACACAAGCATTTGCCTCTGGCAACCCATTCTAATGCACATTGTGATAATGTCTCATTTGGACACAGACTGGCAAAAATTATGGATAGTTTACATAGAGACTATCTCATATTTTCAAGGCCTGATCTTGGACATGGTTAATTGAAAACATGGGTCCCTTTATTCTTCATGTTTTGGTTGTCAGTCACCACCATACATTTCTCTCAGTGCAAGCCCTGCCTCCCCCTTTTCTAAATCTCATTCCTGTATGCTCTCCAAAGGAAAAGAGCCACGGAACAACGATGTCCTCATACTTGATTTATTCTGCTGTCCATCTTTTCTTAAAACAACATATTTCATTTCATTTTCAGGAGCTTTGGTTTGCATATCAGGGAAATTGAATGGCATGATTTGCAAATGAAGTAAGTTATAAAGAGAACTTCAAATTAGCATATACAACGTGATACTTGTCTGCCTGTAATAGAGGGGGATTAATTCTTAGGAGAAGTAGCTATTGGATTTTTTTTGAAATCTGCAGGTGACTGTACGCTCATGCTGGAGTTTATTCCTTCCCAGATGCCCTTTGCATTTCTCCCCATGCACTTCTTCCTTATGAGGACAACCCCTGTGCTTCAGGCATGGGTTATCCACCATGGAGCTCTTCTAAGCACATCCTCAAAGTAAGGCTCCTCTGGCCTTGCCAGTCCTTCCCAGGGAACCAAGGCCAGCATGGATACTTACATGCCACCTGCCTACTCTGTGAAGTGTCTGGGCATGAGAAATATTGTCTGCTAGAAGCATCCTTTACCTCAGAGCACCAAGTCCCCTTCCCAACCTGAAAAGAGCCAACTCATGCTTGCATGTACTGTAAAGCACCTGTTCCATTTTTCATCCCCCTAAACCCCCTTCTCTAACACTTCAGCTATCCATTGATATACCACACGATTTAAGACTCAAATGTCCACCTACCTCCATTTCCCACCCCTTCCAAACCTTTACCCTTTTGAAGAAGAACTGTCACAAATCTGTGTTGCAAACAATTACTTCTCTCAGCTCCATCACTGGGAGATAGTAGTCTTTGAAACCAAAAGGAACTATGTTTAAACAAAAGAAACTCTCTGTCACATTTCAGTGCATTTGGTTTTCTTACAGATTTTTTAAACCATGTTTTATTTTAAAACTGAGATATTATTGACTGCTCAATGGCACATATATAAATAGCACTAGTGAATGCATCAGAGTTCTGTACCTGCAAAAACATGGAAAATAATGATGTTGTCTCTCCTTCACCCATGCTTTCCTATATAGTCACTGGTTTCCTATTACTGCATATTGCAGGAATCTGATGGCATAGAGCCAATAACACTGTCAAAACAAACAAACAAAAAATTCCTGGCAACTACATATAGAGATCAATGGGAAAACGAAAACTCAAAAGCTAACCAAATGACAGTGTGTAAAATATGTCAGAAATACCAAGAAAACAAAGACAACTCCTGTGATAAAGAGGGAGCAAGGGTCCCTTGCATTTTATAGCTTCCTTCTTCCAACTTCCAATTTAATGCACTGAGATTTCTGTAACCTCTTCAGTGGTTGTGCTTTGTAATTAATTAAATACAAACATAAGTGACTGAATCAATATAGCTATTAATGATGATAGTACAGGCCAGCAAAGAAGCAGCATCCACTAAAAAGGACAGCACTGTCCTTTGTGAAGTAGTTGAGCAAGCCTTAAAATTATCAAAGCCCTAAGTTTCGGAGCTAATAACCTCAAAGATTAGGTTCTCATATGTCACCTTGTCAAGATCATGAAGGAAGGCACATCCTTCCCTTCACATTTTTAAAGATTGTTTTTGCAGCAATAAGAGTCAAGAGACCATTTTCTCTTTAAACAAAAGTTCAGATTTCAGAACCAAGTGCTATGGCAAAGGATAAATTTTCAAGATGTACAATTCTAGAAAATGGAAGATTTTTGCTAAATTATCTACCATGTTCATGCTAGGAAATCAGGACTATTTTCAAAGTCTTCGCACCTTTCTAGAAAAGATTATTTGAACATAGCTCTAATTATAAAATGGTACTAGGTTTTTCTCAGGCATGTTCCTAATTTGAGATATACATAAAATACGAAGAAAATTATGAGCAGCTTTCCAACAAGAACTGAATCCACTTCCAGAGAGGTACATATATCTACTAAATCTCAGACCAGATAGAGCTTTAGGACTGTAAAAATATGGATGCTTACTAAGTTTCTACTTAATAGCATAGCCAAGAAACAATGTCTCAAACAAAGCTCTAGCCATGACCTGCCAGAAAAAGTCAGCTCTACTGCCTTCAGGCAGCTGTGGTCTGGAAAGCAACACTAGCCAACATCTATCACCATTAAATGTTTAAACAAAACCACATTATTCCTTTCTCAGATTTTCCTTCTTACTATCCCTTATAAAGTGCAGTGTTTGTATTCTTCCAGTGCTTCCTCATAAAGCCCATGGTCCTAAATTACAACATGCTACTGACGTCCAAGCAAGAGATTAAGTCATCGTATGGGATGGAGTGATCTGTCTAATTAAGGTAAGGAAGACATAATATTTTTGGAGGCCATCCTTGAAGAAACACATTTCTTCATAATTTCAGCAGATACAACATGTATATGGTGCCAGCATAAAGTCAGAAGCTGACACCTTCTCATGCCCACCACTTCTCTTGTATCTTAGTCATTGCCCTGTAGGGAAACGTGCTGGTCTTCATTCCTGTGCTGATCCCTATCAGCTTTGACTGGTATTGCTAAAGCAGTTTGTGAAGAACTGCTGCCCATGGGAAGGACCCACTCTGGAGCAGTTCATGAGGGACTGTATCCTGTGGTAGGAACCCCACACTGGAGCAGGAGAAGAGTGGGAGGAGGAAAGAGTGTCAGAGATGAAATATTATCAAGTGACCACAACCTCCATTCCCCATCCACCTGCACCAGCTGGGGAGTGGAAGGGGTAGAACACCTAAAAGTGAACTGAGACTGAGAAGAAGGAGGTGAGGAAAGTGGCTTTCAGTCCTGTCTTTCTTTCTCACTGTCCTACTCCATTTTTAACTAGGAGAAAATTAAATTAATCTCCCTAAGTTAAGCCTGCTTTGCCTGTGATAGTAACCCATGGGATAGTAATAGTAAACCTCCTGTGTCTGATAGTAAACCTCCCTCTCCTTATCTCAATACATGAGTTTATTTCCTTCCCCCATCCCATTGACAAGGAGGAGTGAGACAGCGGCTGGATGGGCACCTGGCAGCCAGTCAAGGTCAAAACTGTGCCTCCCAATATTAGCAACTATTTCTGCCAGAGGAAATAAAAGCCAAAAAAGCACCTGTATAGCTGGTTAGAGGTCACTTACTCCAGCTCCCAGTGAGCATGTGGGCTCAACCACTGCCTGTCTGACAAGGGACCCACTCCTAAAGAGCTCTTGCTCTTACCATTCAGAAGACAATCAGGATTCATCTGTGAGTACAAGACAGCACATTTCCAATTTGGTGGTTTTCCATGTTATCTTCATCTGGTGTTCACACTAACCGAACTGAATATTACCAGCAGACAAAGAGCAATAATGTCCCAAGGAGAACAAACAAATATTTTTCAGCAGGTGGAATACTTCACAGCAGCAGAAGGGTAACATTTTATACAGACATGTTGTTGCAAATCACCACTACTATCAGCAGTCCTTTGGTTGGTTTATTTCTTTAATATTACATATCATTTTCAGAGAAATCTTAGGGAATATTTTAGGGAAAGGAAGAAATGCATATCTAAAGATCCTTCAAGCTGACAATCTTTAAATCCTCCTTACAATCAAAGATGGGGTGAATGACAAGATTAGGCATTGAAAGATTTGGCTTGAGAAAGTTATTTCAACCTGAGCCACACTTTTTCTAGTCAAGAAGCTCTACTTCAAAGGACACTCGACTAACAGCACATCAATTGCTGTATGCATAATTTTTTTCCCCACTTGGTTTTTTCCAAAGGTGATTATGGAATGGCATATGTGAGGGGGTACAAACTCGCTCCTGTTTCTGCTACCTTTAGCAACAACCAGTCAATTTCCACCAAATCTGACAGAGAGGGGAAATAAAAAGTCTACTAAGTTTGTACAGGGTTTTTGAAGACAGGAATCAGAGCAAGGATGTTAAATTTGAGTGCACCCCCACTGAGAGAAAAGCTAAATTCTGAGTCTGGCTTTCAACAGACAAAGAAGAATCCACTCATATCAAAGACTAACAGAGACTAAATTGCCTTTATCCCCATTCAGAAAACCAGATTTCACCTCTAACTGGATGTGAAAGGATCCAACTACACTCCATATGACACATGCACATCCACACCCACAAATACTCTTAGTAAACCAGGCTTCACAAACCTCAGTGCTCCTGAATGTATTTCAGTGTTAAAAACTAATACGTGCTTCTCTCCTTTCCTCAGCAACAAGGGCACTTTAAGCTCAGTTAAACACCATTCTTATCTGGATTGACTCCAGAAAGCTGGGGGACAGCTTCAAAAACAGAAATATCAAGATGTCAGTCATCAGTCCCTGGGTTCTTTGGCTCACCTGACAGCCTCAGTCTGCCCCAGGGAGAAAGCAAGCGGGTGTGTAAATGCAAAACATAACATTTCAAGTAATCTGTTTTGAGGCATAACAGCATTTGCCATACTTATTTAAAACCACAGATCATTTCCATGGAGAATACTGCAAGACAAAAAAGACATATCACCCCACTGCATGCCAAAACCCTCTCCATCTCTGTAGCAAGGAACTGAAAAAGGGTGCAAGCACAGGGATACACACCCCAGAATGACCTGCACATACCCTCTCCTATAAAGGTTTAAGTAGGCAGGCAATTTTAACCTCATTTCTAAGCTCATACTGCACACTGCCATGTGAAGACAGTCCCTTCTCCCATACAAAGTTGAAGCAGCTTAAAGCAGAATTCGAAATGTGGCAATTTATGCCACTTTATGCACTTGCTGACAGGAACACAATTCTACAATTTTAAATGATTTCCTGTGGTCGCTCCTGTGCATTGCCATATAAAACAGTGTCAGGATTAGTCCCTTGTGCTGCAAGAGGGCATTACCACTACTACATCAAATGTGTGGTGTCAACAAGTAAATCACGGAGAGGAGTTGACGAGCTGAAAATTGAACCTACCTTTCGGTGCGGCTGGAAAACCGACAGGCTGGATGGTTACCATAGTAATCCTGAGCCAGCCTCAGATTTATTGCCTTGTACTGCACGGTTACAAAGGTTCTTCAGCTACCTTCTGCACTGTTTCCAGAGTCAAGAGGAATTCTATGATAAATGTCCACTACCCAAAAGATACATTCAAGGGGATGTAATGCAGGAAAGCTGTACTTTAAATGCAAATTACATGCTTTTTGCCCCTTTTAGAATATTAAAGAGCTATTTCAAAGGAATGAAAACAAAGAACTCTGACCTCTGACACCATGATTCTTTGCTCTACAGATCACAATTTTCTGTGGGACTGCCTACTGCATATTTAAGTACCATGAAACTGAAAATGAGGTAATAAATTCCACCAAAGATAGTCTGAGTAATGCATTGATTATGAAAATAAGCATACAGCTGAGCAATTACTAGAGCAGGCAGTCACAGGGTCTTGTTCAGTGTATTTAGATCATTCTGTAACCATTAGAAATTAAATTATTTCATTATATTTAATTTATATTCCTTTATATTTTCAATAACACAAAAGGATATTGCTATGTGGAATAAATATGAACCATTAGTATTCCAGTATTCACACTCTGTGCCATAAAGAGTGTGCATTAATGTTACCAGATTGCATTAGATTTTAGTTTACCTCCATGATAGGCTTTAAAGGAAAATACTGATAATTTGCCTTTTATTAGTACCCTAAATATTGCTTGCTGCTCTGTTGAGCCACGACTTGAAAAGACCAACTTCTTCTCTTGTTAGTAAACATTGCAATTCATGAAATATTCCATTATATTTTACTGGATGTTTTATGTCCATAATTCTCTTTGATTGCACAGCAATAAAAGGCTGAGGGAACACAGGCTATCTTTTCTACCAAGTGCAGAAGCACCATGCACTAATTTGTGTATTAGCAATTCCCATGTGAGTACTACATTATTGATTCTGCCATCTAAATTCCACTATATGACAGGAAGGATATTGTGTGTAGGATTAATAAAATTATTTCCTCAAGCAATACTTTTTAAAGCATTGATTGTGTACTTTTACTTCAGAAAAGCATCTCACAAACGTACATTACAATGTGAAAACAAAATAGTTCTGTGGTGCAACACAGTAAATACAAAGGAAGACATGCTGTGTGACACCAATTCTGCAATACACCTGTGTATTAAAACATCAGGCTAAAACTGCTTGTAAAACACAGAGGGAGATGCATACTTTATAGATGTTTCATGCAAAAGGACACAGCATTCATCTGATTAGCAGAACACATATTGACATTGTAAGGCACGCTATCCCAAAGACAAACAGCATAAGGTTTACAGTCTGCTGTTTGCACCCATGCAGCCCAAATTTTGTGACCTTTGTACTGCAGAAACAGAGCCCCCATTCAAGTGTTTGCTTTTAAAGACAAATTGAGAAAACAATATCTGAGGTGTCATCTCTTGTTTGTAAGATAAATAAAGGGGAGACTTTGCCTGGCCTATTTTATCCCAGAAACATCACAGCACACTTAGGTAGGGTTCTCTATAAGAGACGGTTACACATGAGCAAATGCCATTTATGTTCATTAAATTGGGGCTGCCCATTCTGCTGTAATGGTGATCCCCCCCAGAAAACATTCCACTAGCAGAATCTGTTAGCTTTAAATCAAGTATATTTTGAAACAAATACAAATGAAAAGAGAAGAATAAAAAAAAAAAAAAAAAAAAAAAAACCAAAAAAAAAAAAAAAAAAAAAAAAAAAAAAAAAAAAAAAAAAAAAAACAAAATGAAAACATAAGAAAAGAAAAAAAAAGTAGGGAGAAAAGCAAGTAAAAAAACCCCTAAGAACTATATGCACTCCCTCTCTGCCAAGCCTGGCCACAGCTGAAGAAGCCTAAATGAAATGAAAAGTTCATCAGGTCAGGCCACGGTTCCTGCCTCCATATGTCCTTTCCCTCACAACATGTTTTTTAATGACTCTGTATGCAGACACCAGAACAGACCAAATGGAGTTCTACACCTGGTGACAGGGTCTGTGGCAGTGCCAGTGGCTCTGGGCTGTGGTGAAGCTCTGGGTGTGGGTGTAACAGCCCATGCACTGACTGTTGAATGCTCTGCTGTACAGGCAGCAAAACCCATCCCCACACCCACTGGGGCCAGGCCACCTGATGGAGCCAGTGCCAAAGCTCCTCTGCTTCCTCTCAGCATCCTCAGATTTCCTCCAGCAGCAAAGGAAGTGCAGGGTGTGAGCAAGTCTTCATTCTGGTCTTTACTTTACTTTTTGTTCTGACCAGAGGCCTGGTCTTCATGGTTTACACATAGATCCAGAGGAACTGAATCTACAAAGTTATAATAGATTACCACAACTGGTGATTAGTTGTATTTCTGCCCATTAATTGCTGTGCAATGAGCTGGAGGTCCTTGCATCCTCCCTACCTGGCCCCACACATACCCACGCACTATCACAGACAGATATCCTAACTGCAGTCCTGTTCCTCCTACCAGACTTCAGTGTAGCAAAATATAAAGGCACAATGCTCACAGAATATGTTTCTTACTGTATGTATGATCCTTATAAAAAGTGTGTTGTGTGGAGGGATCTAAAAGAGTTCTCCCAAGACCAAAGCCTGGTTAATGCTCCTCAGGAATGACAGGTTTTCATCATTTCTTCCTTAGGAACAAGTCCCAGAAAATTAATTTCTCAGTAGCTGACTGAGAAGCACAGAATCAGGCATTATTGGAACTGAAGGATGGCATTAATAAAACATAAGGAATAGAAACAGATCAAATATGTAAGACTCAACAGCTGGTTGTCAATGGATTCATGTCGCTCGTCAGACACTATTACACGCTGTTCTAATCACTCACTAGGAAACATTTCAATGCACTATATTTTAGGTCACAAAAATATTTATTTCTGTTTTATATAAAAATTATTAACAAACATAAATGCAACTATATGATTCTTTTTCTCTCCTTATCTCTCCTGGTCTAAAGAACTTCAATTCTGCAAAGGGCAGGAAAGGATCAGGGATCAGTTTTTCTTATTGACTGTATACACCAGCCAATGCTGGGTCCTTTTCTCTCTGTGTAATGACAGCAATGTGACATTTCCAAGCAACAATGTTTGCTGACATCATGAGTCACTTTAATGCCATTTTCTGTACCTCATTTATCAGCAGCCATTTAAATAAAAGGCTGTGAAGGAAAACAGAACTCTGCAGACCCCAGGCTATGCCCAGAACTTTGCCCACCTTTCACAGACTTGGGACAACCCAGCACGAGGCTTGATGCAGAGTTTGGTGCAGATCAGCAGTCTCATTGTTTGCCATGCTGCAGATAATTAATAATTTTTGACTGCACATGCAATCACAAGATGCAATGTGAATTGAAATGAAGTGACAGTGGGATGCAGCCTCTACCCTGCATCAGAAGCTATACAGAACCCATTAGCTTTTTCCTCTGCAGGAAAAAAAACCACTGAGGTAAGTGAAAAGTGCCAGCTTGTGGGTACTGTGCTGCTGACTAGTAAAAGCATTTTGGTCAGCTCGGTACATTTCAGTAGTGACATCAGATGTGGACAGTGAGAAACCCTCAGTAAGAAGAGGGCTGGGCAGCAAAATTGCACCAGTGTCCAGAAATCCTTTATAACCTTTCCTGGTGCTCTGCTCCCTGGCAGGAGAAGAGGTTGCTATTGAAGAAGATGGCCTGTGAAGCAAAGAGAAAGACACAGGTCTCTAGTTATACACACAATCACACACTTCTTCAATTGCTATTGAAGAAGATGGCCTGTGAAGCAAAGAGAAAGACACAGGTCTCTAGTTATACACACAATCACAAAGGACCTTATGATCCTTTCAAGGCCTGCTCCTGCAGAAAGCTTTGTGGCATGGAAAACAAGCATGGGATCCATCTCTTCTTCCTCACAAGAACTGAGGAGTAGTTCAAAAGAAGAACAGAACTAAAAACCTTATCCTGCCCAGCAGTTTAGGGATAAGTGGAAGGAGTAGAAAAACAGCAATAAACATATAAACACCAACAAGCCCATAAAAGTTGTGGGCTAACAGTCGTGAGCTGAAGGTGTAGCTTAAGTCACTGACTCATGACCCAGCATTTGATTAAAAAAAAATAACCAATGTTACATCCCTAAATTAAAATTGAATGTCCAGGTACTCTCAGGGGTCAACATAAATAGGCAAGCACCTGTTAGCAAAAATATAAACATTGTCCAGCTTATTCCAAACTCATGGAAAATGTATCTTGATAACAATTTTAAGTTTGTTAACTGAAAACTGTAATCATTTATCCAGGGCTGTTTTACCAGTTTACCTTAAGCTACTACTATCACTCCAGAGACTACAGAAATATTTCTGTTTCTTTCAAAATACTCAGCATGGGCAGAGTCCTTCCCTGCCAGTCCTTCCTGGCAGGTGAATTACATGGACCTCGTACAAAAAGGAGGCTTTTGATCACACTTAGGAGAACAATGTTTCATGACAAGATGCTTTCCCCTTCCCTCATTTTTCCAATGACACGGGAAGATTAAAAATGCATCAGTGGCTCATAAGGTGTGGCCTTTAGCTGTGGGCCAGGTAATTTTTTCTTCCCACGTGAGTAGTGATGCAGGTGTACTCCGCAATATTTCTTGTAGGGCACCTTAGATAGAAGCATCAGTTAAGACTGGGGAGCTGATGCAGTAGGATTTGGGAAGCAATCAGCATATAAACAGAAAGAACAAAATAATTTAGCACTAGCCAACCTCTTGGATTACTCATAATTGAACAATTAAAATACCATCCAAGTTCCAGAGGAATTTTCATTTTTTATTCCAGTTTAGCAGACAGTGATGGAGCAGTAAAGTCTGCAAATAGCATGAGCACAAAAGACAAGGTGCCTTCCTTCTTTTCCACCTCTCTGCAGCCAGTGTGGGATCTTTGATCAGACTTCAAAAGCCTTAACATGCTCAGTTACAAGCTGAATCAGCATGTGGAGGATAAGGAGTGAAGGAATGAATGGGGTATGACCAACTGAAAACCTGCTCTGTTCTGTCTGATTCTGAAAAGATTTCCTAGTTACAGGAGAGTTCAACTCATTCACATTCAAGCTCTGAAAGAGTCTGTTTTTTCACAGCTTCTTAGCTGAAGTGGAAGAGCAGCCCAGAGGAGTGTTAACACTTCCTTTGTTCCCAAGATCTGAACTTAGCCAAATTTTCTCATGCAAACAAGTTGAGAATTCACTTTTTTTTCCTTAATTTTTTTATCTAGCATGACTCTCATTGGCAGTAGTAGCATGGAATAGCTGCCCAAAATCAAAAATTTATCACATAAACATTGAAGAAATTAAGCACTTTGAGTTCATGGTCCTTGCTCCATTCTTATCAGAAAACAAAGATTTGGTTTTTCATATATTTCATTTAATGCTCAAAATACTAAATACTAAAATGCTTCATGATAACATAGTTTTAATTTTTAAATTAAAAAATTGTATTCTAGTACAATTAATTATGTGATTGAAAAAAGATGAAATTGGCATTCTGGAACTTGGAAAATGAGCACCTAACTTTTGGACTGCTTAGGCACCAGAATTACTCTAGAAGTCTTCAAAACTTAGCTAGTTAATTGTCTGTTGGTTTTAGCAGACTGTAATTTGGTCACACAGGGGAAAGAGGTTTCCTGTTAAGGAAAATAAGTACTTTTATGTTGTTGTTGGCCTGAAATTACTATATTGTGCAGTGATTCCTGTTAATAATAGAGGCAGCATTTACAAGTCAAACATGATGTAGCAAACATCCCATTGCTAATCCACCAAGGCTGTAAATATGAGAACTATTGTCTCAAAGTAAAAAAAAATACTGAATACCTGAAATATATTACAGGAGTAAAATGCATCCAGCTACTCGAGGTGGGTTATTCAAAAAATTCCCTCAAAATATTTGAAGGGAATTATGATTATTTGTGAGGTTTTGAGCCAGGGTTAGCTAATGGCACACAGGAAAGCATGCTGAATGAAGAAACCAACTGGAGGGAGCACTGATTCAGCTGAATAGTAAACTACCATGCTGACCATCTGCCCTGAAGGCATTGTGGCTAAAATTCTGACGTTGATGCTTGAGTTAGGAATGGTAAGTGGGTGATATATGTATACACACAGAGAGAAAATTTCTTGACTCTGGTGTATCTAAACAGGGAGTCAGTACTTTAGAGCTGCTGGTCTGTGGGTTTGAAAGAATAGGTGGCAATTATAATGATTTGGTGTTATGAAGCAGACTTATTCCTCTGGATTTTGGCTTTCATTAGGATTTACAAAGATTGCTGTTGCTATTCCAGCTTTTCATTGCATATAAACTTGCTCTTGAACAAGAATTTTCTTGCCTCCTTCAGAAATGTCAACAGGAAAATATTTTACCCACCCAGCTGAGAAAAGTGAAATAAAATCATAATATGCATTTCTCATTATTTTAAAAAGAAACGTTATTATTCTTGCTTTGCAATAACCCTCAGAGCATTTTAGGACAAGGTGTTAAAAGATGATTGGAGTCACCTTAAAAAGGTTTTGGTCTTTTTGAGAATTAGGGTAAAATCAGGTGCCATAGAAATTACATTAAGTACTACCAAATAGTGAGGTAATAAAAAAAAAAATAAAACAGAATTCGACTTAATGGTAAAGAATTGTGCCTGTATGAAACATCAGGCACACAAAAGTCCTCCTGAATGCTAGGGATGTCATGCAACAGAAATTATGTCTTCTTTCACATTTTCCTGTGCCATGATGCTTCAATGTCTGCAGAATAAGAGAGCACAGACCAAGCACAGAGAATAAAAGGCATTGTTTGCATGTTATTCCTGACCCTTTAAAAAAAAAAAATGGAGGGTTTAAAGTTTATAGTGAAGAATGGTCTGCACTAATAATTTATTTCACGTTACTGATAGAGCAGACCAATTTTCAGTCACTTTATACCACGGGGACACAACACTATTAAAACCTCAGCAATATTTTCTATTACTAACAATGATTAAAACTCAAAAAACAAATAACTGTGGCATTCAATTCCCAGATATGCTACAGTTTTTTTTTTTGCATGTGTTTTCTGTCCGTGCATATACACATGCCATGCACTTATTTTCCAAATCTTCAAAATAGGAATGCAGAACAGTGCCATCTGGACATTCCGTTCCCTTGTACCCGGGAGTTTTAGGACAAGCTGGCAAAATGCATCAGAAAACCCAATGGCTGTGTTCCTTCTCTATCCCAAACAATGGATAATACAAGAAGAAAATAAAAGTGAATCTTGTTAGAGCAACTGCTGAGCATTGCACACTGGGCATGGAGTGCCTGGACTGAGGAGGATGTGCCGCGTTGTTATGGTAACGAGATAACAACTTTGGTGCACACAGTCGGCACTATCACCTCTGAGACTGAAATCCAGATTGGCTGGGGATCTGCCCCCTGCCTTGCCCCACCACATCACTGCAAATGAGACCTAATGCTGCCGTCCCAAAGTGAAGTCCAGGCCTTACATCACACAGGAGGGAACTGACACCCTCCCCTGGGTCTCTCATGGCCTCCCAGGATACTCAGAGTTTGCAGAAGAACATGCTGCAGCTGCCAGGACATTGCTGGATATGGTAGAAAAGACACAAGCATGACATCTCCAAGTCACTATCTATCTCAAAATATATCCATGAAACCTACTGGCATTTTGGCTGAACTGGATAGCTAGATTGAATCCTTCATTTTAAACAAAGATGCATAGCACTCCCCTGCCTATGCATCTGTAAAAGATGCAGAAGCAATTTCCTTTTTCTGCTAAAAATAGACACCATTCATTCTGTCAAGTCTTTTGTCTCATTGCCTTATACAATGGGTAGTTGGTCCAGTATATCCTCTGCCAGCAGAAGACCATTTCCCTTTTTTCCTGTGTCCCAGCTTAACCCCTCTCCCTTTACCCCCATCGCCCTCTCCAACTGTTCACGTGATCGTTGTTACTTTGGTATCTCTGTGAAAGTTTGGATGGTGGGATCCCTGGGACACAGCACTGCTGTGGGAACCCAATGGCAACCTCTGTGCTCCAGGTATTATCACAGGTAACAGCTTCCAGCACTTAGCTCAGCATGCATTAAGTAAAGAGTATTTTCCTCATAGTGCCTCACTGCTCTGCCCTCTACTTTTGCCACTGCCACACAGGGAGCTACAATGAGAGGGAAAACTGGACTTTGTTTGACCTCAGCCAAGAGTACTTGCACATCTTTCCAGGCAGGTTTCTAGGAAGACTGCTTTCAGATACAATTATATTGCCCACAGTCAGTGCAACTACCTGGAACTGGAAAATCAGCTTCCCATTATATTCATGGGAGTGAGGTGCAGCACACAGGGACATCCTGGGGAGCAGAAAGGGCAAGAAGAGAGAGTCAGAGTGAAGCTGCATGGGCAGCAGCAGGGAGCACTGCTGGCACAGGCTGTACAGCAAACCTGAGCTCACACCATGGCTCTGCATGGCACAGCCCTGAACTGTCACCCACCTAGCCCCAGTGACACTGCAGGACAGTACCTGTTCTGCTCTGAAGGACTCAGGCACTCAGTCATGCAGCTGTTCAGAGCCAGCATGGTCTCCCAGGGATGTTACTGGCTGACAAGTTCCCATTTGGCACGCAGTGCTGGAGCTAATAGATCACTACTGAGGATCAGAGGCTAAAGGTGCAGCACATATCCTCACAACTTGAGATATACTTAGCAGAGAAAAGATTATGGCTGATGGTCAGATTGGAGATGGATGAGGATGAAAAGAATTTTGCAAACTTCTGCTTTGCGGTCTATTTTTAAATATGATGCACTGGCCCTCACCTGTTTGTGCACCTAGAGAAATTCCTTAAAGAAAATGAGTAAGAGAAGCGATCACTATAAAGATGAACACCATGTGAGCTCTCTCTTAATATTGTCTTGGGAAACCTCAAAAAAACACAGCTGATATAATTAAAGACATTTTAGATTCCATGAACTTTGATGTTACGGGAGAAGCATACGCTGCACAAATGGACAGCAATATAAATACCTGCTTCCCACAGCCTTAATTCCCTCATAGATTAGCTATAGTAAAAATGTGCTGAATTTTAGAGAAAAAAATCTTGCTTTGCTCTGTAAGCCTGCTTCTTTGAGTGTGAAAATATATAATATTTAAGAAGCTGAGAGTGACTTCGGTGTCCACATCCCACTGACCTGGCACAGGGAGTGAGGCAAGCTGTATCCACTATCTTTTGCTGAGTTCCTTCTACAGCAACAAATCTACAGAGAGCCAAGATTGATTTACATGGACATTTACCAATTACACGGGCTTACCTAACCTGGTCCTTTTTTTGCCTATGTGTACATATAAAGTAGAAGCATAGTACAAAATGTTACAGAACCAAGCTCTGGTTGTGGCACGCTAAGTTAAAAATTCTCTATATTAAAAGTTCAGCTGACCTGCTTAGGGCAACAACAGTTTCTGCCCATGGAATGCTCCAACCTCTGGCTTCAGCTGTTCTTCCCTCTTAAATCATTATTTGCTAACACAGAAACCATACTGGTCTTAGCAGACCTAAAGTGATGACCCTTCCACTACCCAGTAGTTTACATGCACTTTTGTGAGAGCACAGAAACCTGATATTTGAAATGAGACAACATGAAAGTCTCATGTTAAAAGAAAAAAAAAACAAAATTGATAAAAATCAGAGATGATTTCTTTCTTTTTTTCCTCTATTTTTTTAAGAAAGATTGGAAATATGTCTATTTTAAGGTTGTTTGAATGCAAATTATTTTAATTAATAGCAGAAAGTTTAATTTCTTTTTTTTTTTTAAATCAGCCTGCTTTCCAGAACAGCACATGCTTATTACATTCCCCTGGCTTTTTTTTTTTTTTTGCTGCCATGTTGTTTTTTTTATCCTACCACTTCTTCTTTTCACTCCTTTCCTGTTACAAGAATTAAACTAATTTGGATCTCTCTGCTGAGGGAAGACATATAGGGAAAATTCTGGTCTTCACAACATGCCATAACCACGCCCAGGCTCACTCTCACCTTCGCTGGTCGCTCAAGCCATGCTTGAAGCACTCTCAGCCCTTGGCTCCCAGCTTCACACCGCGCTGTAATCACAGCAGCATCTTTGTTAAACCTGTGCATCCTGGCTGAAAATGCAAAGCTAGTCTCCAAACAGGTCCTAGTCCATTTAAGAACAGCAGGATCAGGACCTCAAAGTGCCTTCTGAGCTGAACAGGGAGCCACTGGACTGTGTAGAGCATTAGTGTGATATGCTCCTGGTACTCCTTCCTCCCCAAAAGACACATCATTCGTACAAAACTTTTAGCAGTGGCTTTCACCTTCTCTGCAGCTTATGCCTCTGGCATGATGCCCTAAATCTTAAGTTATATGAAACTGGAAGGGATTAGCAGCTTCTGTTTCAATTATATTACTTTTAATTGCCTTGAAAGATTCATTTGTCTTCACTCCAGTAACCTTTGGCAGCAATCAGCAGTTCAAACACTACTCCCATACACAGCAGCTCTTTTCAGTCATATTACGTTTATTGAAAGGTCCTTAAGAAACAAAAACAAATCTCATTCGGATTGCTTTCCAGATGTATTTATTTAAATTCCACCTCTGATAAAATTAAAAGATTAAGTATACTTCTGAGAAGCAAGAAAATGCTTCATCATCACCAGGAATGGGCTCTAAATTCTTGTCTATGTTTTACAAACAGCATAATCAAAGTTCAAGAGAGAATATGCAAAGATTGCAAATCTATAGCAGACAGAGAAATTTACATAAATAACAGATACGAATATCTGATGTTTTCAGAAATAAAACTGCATGCTATGCAAACAGACTAGAGTCTACAACACTAAAAACCATTTCATTATACTGATTTTTCAAACCAAAGTTCATTGTAGGTGCATATGTAGGAGACATTTCAGTCATGTAATGCAAAGAGGAACATCTATAGGAAAAACAGTATCTATATATTGTTATGCTGCATTGCTAAATGAAATTTGGATTAAGGATTGGATGAAAATGGGGATTGTTTCCCCTTCAAGACCTTTAAATTTCACAGCTACAGCAGAGACCTGTACAATTCAATGAGAACCTCATACCCAAAGGCCTTTAACAACCTTAAAAAAATCTCTTCTTCAATGTCTCACACGGAAAGTCGGAATTAGATTTTTTTTTCAGGGGGTCATGTAAAATACCATATCAAGTAAATTGCACTGATCTCACTGATTCTGCTCTGGAAATATGACAAGGTCACATACAAAGATGACAATTTACTTATTACTGTGAGTTAAAATGTGAAATATAGTAAGACTACCAGCAGAGCAGTACTTAGCCCAATTCATCCATCCTAGAGCTAGCCTTTCTCAATGCATTACTGAAGGTTTATAAGCCAAACTGGATTCTTGCAAGTGGTTTCCACTGGGAAGCAGCAGGATCCTGCAGGTGTGGCAGAGGCAGAATTTTGTCTAATACTCATTTTTTGTTTTTTTTAAGGATAAAACTCTGGTTTCACTAGTATCTGGAAGACAGTGACATCTTGTCACATTAAGAATACTGTCAGTATCACACAAAAACAGAAATAAGAAAGGGAATGTGAATAAGCTAGCCTACAAACTTCAGGAATTAAAAAAAAAAAAAAAAAAGGCCTGAACACCAAAATTCCCTAAAAAGCAAGGAGAACCAATACCTCACATCTCCAAACACATTGTGCTCGACAAGGTCACCCTCCTAATTCAGAGAATTCAATTAATCCTCTGGATGAATGCAGCATGTGTTGCACTCCCAATGAAACCACACAGGCTGCAAATAAGAGGCCATCAACTACTGCTATAAATGCAGTCAAATGGCTGGGAGCCTGAATAGCATAATTTGATTTTCCCCTTTCCAGTAAAAAAACAAAACAAAACAAAACAAAGCGGTTTACTGTCGAAGGTGTGCGTCGTTTGAAAGGCCAAAAGTTGACTTTCCTTCTAAATTTTAAAAACATTAATCAAGAATGAAATAAACAACATGTGCAAGTCAAAGGTTAATATCCCAGGGTCTTTAATGTGCATTTACCACCCACTTCTTTTCCATTAACACCATCACCTCCTCCCTGTCTTTCAACACCCTCCAACTATTCTTGCCTTGTGTCTCACTTATTCACACAACTGAAAAGCAGTCATTATTTTGCAGTTAATCTTCAGGAAACTGCTGCATAGCAAACAGGCTTTGCCTTCTGTCCCAAAGTCTGAAGGGAATGACCACTAGAGAGAAGCTACTGTTTCATTTCTCCTCTAAAGAGTTTGCCTGGATTTTTTTGTTTGTTTGTTTAAAGATGAGAAGACCAGTTTCACTATTACCTTGAAGACACTGATATTGTAACACAACAAAAATATCATAAGCAAGAGGATAACCAAGGTCTATGGAGGAGATTTTGATTTTAGAGATAATGGCATTAACCCAAGATAGATTTAAATTATTTAAACAATGTGACTGTAGAAATTCACAAGCACTTTTAAGGCTAGAGTATGGCTCTAATTATATCTGAACAATTAACCTTCACAATTGTGCTGTTTAGAATGCTTCTCTGAGTGTATATTCTCAACAATTGGGCCATTAATTAAACTTGCTATCTCAAGGGTTGCCAGAAATCTTCAGTTAAAAAAAATATATTGGGCTGGGATGGAACCAGGACAAAATAATCCCTCCCTGAATGTGTGTTCTATTATATTCACTAGGAAAAAAAAAAACCACATAGAAAAGCAGAGAGGAAAGTAGACATTGTTTCTATATGTTCTCTACTTACCTAGAAAATATAGAGCAGTATTTGAAAAATTTCAGAAGCATTTCTATATCAATAAGGAAAGGTACCAAAAGGGTAACATGGTAACTTAGATTTTTTTTTTCTTTCTCACAAGGTAGAATGAACCTATTGGTATAATACATCTTTTTCATTTTCTAATTTTTTTTTTAATTCTCCNCTTTTTTTCTTTCTCACAAGGTAGAATGAACCTATTGGTATAATACATCTTTTTCATTTTCTAATTTTTTTTTCATTCTCCCTAAAGTGTCTTCATGATACTAAGCAAATCTCTAACATCATTACTTGTATTTACAGAACGAAAATTTTTCCCAAGTCGTCCTTTCAACAGTGAAAACAAAGGCTACTGTATTTACTCAGAAAATATTTCTCAAACTCCATTAAGTGATTATGTTAGAAAAGACGAAAAAAAACTCCACCAGTGAGATTTAAACACCTGTATATCTCAGTCAGGAGAACTGACCAGTGGCACGTCAAGGCTGGCTGGACAGACTGAGCTTGCAAGTTCCTCATTAGGTTTAATTCCATTCTACTGAAAACATGCTTTGCTGAATTTAAAAACCAGATTAATTTATAACTACTCTTCAAGAGTAGCAACTTGCACTAAACATCTTTTATTTTAGCAGGTAGATAAAAAAAGAACTGACCTCTGATTATATCCAGACAAGCTTCCTGGTGAATACTCTCAGATGACAACTCATATTCAAAACCACAGATAAGTCTGCAATGTGTAAGCCCAAAACAAGTCTCCTTATAACTTCTGGCCTTATTGTATTGTGTCTGTTAACCTTATTGCCAAATACTCCTCTGTTGTGGAATTACTCTGCTGTGCTTTGGATGGGAAAGCACTTCACATGTGCAGCAGGATGTACATTTTATGATTACTTTGGCCAACTCCAGAAATCTGTCAGGGGAGGCCCTTTTCACACCCTGTGGAAAGTTGTGTGTTCTGGTGCTTTGCAGACAGATTTCTTCTGCCTTAAACTCCAGTGTCTCCATATCTGCTATTTGCTCTTCTGCATGCTTCAGGCAAAAGGTTGTAGGGCACTGTCAGGATTTTCACATCAGGCACACGGAAAATCTATTCCAGGATCTCAAAGTGGAAAGTGGTAGTATAGGTCATTTAACACTACTGGTCATTTTATCTCACAGGAGACACAGATGAGAGAGCTGGGTAGAAGGAGGATTATGCCTCAAGCAGCTCAAGACTGGTTCTGTCCTGTCTGCTCCCTGAAATAGCATGGGTACACGTAGGAGCTAATATACACACGTGCAGCTAGGAATGGGCATTCATAATTTTTCAAACACACACTGTTAATCAGCAATTTGGGGAAGTGAGCTTAAAAAAGAAACAGAAACAAACATCTTGGGCCCTCTTTAACTTTCCATTATTCACTGCTTCTGAAAACGCATTTTTTAGTTTTTTCCCTTTTTCTTCTCAAAATGTGCCACACATTTTCAGAAAATTAACATAAGGATTTGTAGTGCTAACTTT
Organism: Irena cyanogastra; assembly: GCA_013397155.1. Classification (NCBI taxonomy): domain Eukaryota; kingdom Metazoa; phylum Chordata; class Aves; order Passeriformes; family Irenidae; genus Irena; species Irena cyanogastra. The sequence continues at coordinate 205,528 of VWZV01009915.1, read as the reverse complement.
ATCAGCAGTGCACATGCATTTTAATAACTGAGTTAACCTCAGGCTAGCATTAGCCTGTACAGTATTTGGTGGCACACACTGGAAATCCTGTGTGCCCATGCAACAATGAAGCAGCAGGAAGGAACCTAACACCAAGCTTCATTTAGTGTTACCTCATGCACAACTCTCCTACTGGGGCTACAGAGAAACTGCCAGGTAGTCCAGGTCGTACAAGGGAAAGAAACTGAGCTAAGAGATGATGCTGAGGCCATTGTTACATCAGTCTAGGACCACTCTATATGTAAGGGACAGTGTGTTAGACCTCTTGAAGACACCTCCCTCTCCCTCCTGGGAGAAACCTTACTCACCCCTCTCATTCTTCAAGGAAGGACATACCAGTTCTGTGGCTCTGACTGTGTAAAGACCACAAAATGTGTGTTGGAACATCAGAAGCATCTGTTTCTGGCAAATGTAGTGGTTGTAGTTCAAATACCTAAGAATCTCTGCCACCTAATGGCTGGAATAAATCAGGATTTGACTTGCACACATTGACTGACCATCATAAAATGAAAATTATTGGAACTCAGAGCCTAAAAATCTTTGCATGAAAAACTAATGTGATAGTAGAGAGCACAGCAGTTTGAAAATGGAAGGAACATGTGATGGGACTGGAAACAATCTGCAGGTAAATCTCAGCTATATTCAGGTCACGAACTCAACTCCCTTGTTACTTCCGAGCCTGAAATTTATTTAATAGAGAGAAATAAAATGTGAGAGAGAAGGGAATAAATTATCCTATTTTAACATCATTGAATTATGTGCCATGAAGTTACTGCACTGAAGTTTTCATCAGCATGAGCAGAGGATGAGTAAGCTAGGGAGGAGCAGATTGCCAACAACAGCCTTTAGCTATATCATTTTATATGCTTTAAAAACTGCTTTTAAATTTGTACACTTGGGAATTTCATGGATGTACACCTGGTGTTAATCTGGTCTTTAATCATGTCATTGATGCTAGCAAATTCTTGCAATGTTCCTTAATAACTAGAAAAACTGATCTTATTTTACACAGATTGAAAGTTGTTAACTACTTTGCTGTTCAACATATAAGCCAGTGTTGTAACCAGTATGGTTGCCTACCTTTCTAAGGCAAGTTACAAATCATAAATTAAAAAATGAAGAAATAAACCAAGGAAATGCCCCAAATGACCACAGAATATGATAGTGCTTAGGTAGTCAGCCAGTTGTCTCCAAATTGGTTACTTTATGCCCACAAGATAACTTGAGGAGCTTTGATTTTCACCCATAACACAAACTATTTCCAATACACTATGCAAGAAGAAGATATAGTATTTAGTGTAGACCCACAAAGTTCTTTTACAACAGAGATATTTGTAAATTCCCCCCAAATGGAAATATAAATCAAAGGTATTTGAGTTTAATTTCCTATCAAGGCCTACAAAATGAAAAGCATGGGAATAGGCTAGAATGTAGCAGAATTGGTTCCTCTATGGATGAGATCACAGAAAATTATCTTACAGCTAATCTATTGTAAATAAGAGAAATTTATGTTTTGTTTCTAATGTAGTAGACCTCTAAAAAACAAATTACAGAGCTTTAGTCAAAACTGACTCAGTGTAGAAGTCAGTCTTTAAAAACTGACTCCATGAAAATGAGCAGCTACAGATAACAAAATTATCACAAGGACACAAGCATCATTTAAAAGGCACTACAGAAAATGTGGATTTAAATGTTATTAGTACATTGTCATCCAAACTAATAGTGTGTCGACATTACGCTCAAATGCTCACTTGCATCTTTTTCAGTGCCACTATCACATGCAAGACTCCCATAAGAGCTTTCCATTTACCAGCCAAACCTAGCTGAGTGATGCAGACTGTCATTTTGTCTTTATCTGTTTATTAATAACATGGGGTGAGATACTACTTCCATGTATGAGCATGTACAGTCCTTGTACTACGCTTACAGTAACTTGTTACAGAAGTCATTTCTTTCAACTCCATTTAGCTAGATATTAAAAACTAAAATGTCTTATTAGTTCAGAATGTGATGAGCACTTTCCAGCAATGGGAAATCTACCACCCTTGTGAGCAACCTGTTCCAGTGTTTTCCACCCTCACTGTAAAAAATGTCATCCTTATGTCCAATCTAAATCTACCTTCTTTTAGTTTAAAGCCATTACCCTTTGTCCTGTCACACAAGCCCTGCTAAAAAGGGTTTCCATCTTTGTTGTTGGCCACTTCAAGTACAGAAAAGCTGCAATAAGGTGTCTGTGGAGCCTTCTCTTCTCCAGGTTGACAGCCCCAGCTCTCTCAGTCTGTTTTGATACATGAGGTGCTCCATGCCTCTGATGGCCCTCCCACAGACCCCCTCCAACAGGTCTATGTCCTTCTTGTGTTGGGGATTCCAGAGGTGGAAACAGTGATCCATGTGGGACTATGGCAGAGTAGAGGGGCAGAATCCCCTCCCTCAACCTGCTGGCCAGGCTGCTTTTGCTGCAGCCCAGAATACAACTAGCCCTCCAGTTACCTCCAGCTTTTCATCTCCCAGATTCATTTTTGGCAGGGCTGCCCTCGATTCCTCCATCTCTCAGCTTGTACTGGGGGTTGCCAACCCAGGTGCAGCACCTTGGCCTTGCTGATTGGCCCATGGGCTGATTCCTCCACCTCCAATCCCTTTGGAGAGCATCCAATCCCTCACTTGTGTCAACTGCACCACTCAGCTTGGTGTGCTCTGCAAACTTGTTGACAGTGCACTCAATCCTATTGTCTGTGTCACTGATGAAGATATGAACCTGTACTGGTGCCTCAGGGACACCCCCTGTCACTGACCTCCACGTGCATACTGAGCTGCTGACCCTCTAGACTGAGCTGACTACCCTCTGGATGTGACCATCCAACCAATGCCTCACCCACCTAACAGGCAATTCATCAAATCCCTCTCTCTTCAATTTAGGGAGCAGGATGTTTTGGGTGACTGTATCAAAGCCTTTACACAAGTCCACATAAATGCCATCTGTAGCCCTTCTCCTGCCCACAGATGCAGTCACTCCATCACAGAAGGGCCCTCAGCTGGTCAGGCAGGACTTGCCCTTGGTGAAGCCGTGCTGGCTCTCTCAAATCATCGCCCTCTCCTCCATGTGCCTGAGCACAAACTCTAGGAGCGTTAGTGTTGGATAGAGGGAGGGAGAAAAAAGCTAAACAGACACTGCTTTTATTTAGAAGTAATTCATGATCTGGGCACCGTATTCTGCTAACAATAAAAATCTCAGCAGGGTGGTTTTAAACTGGTCTCAGACCACTTGGGACTTTTTATTTCTACCCAGCTGTCCAGACTGAAACCTACTTATTAATGCAGAGCTTCTTTGCCTCTTTGTTGAAATTACCTCCAATGCTCTGCCAAAATAATGACAATGTTGTGACAGTCTCTGAAGGTTTGCTTTGATTACCTCTGCATCATGGTGACACAGAACCACTGGACTGCTTTGATACTCCAGAGAAAGGACAATAGGTTACACAAACAGTGTTTTTGAGCCACAGAAGATAAACAAATTCCTCCCAGACCCTCTAAAGTAACATCCTATTTCATTTATTACTGCTCCAGACTAAACCACTGCTAAGACTTTTTTCCCTAAAACTGGTGTGTTTGCCTCTCTCTTAGTAACCAGCCTGCATCCCAAAACAAACCCTACAAAAATGCCCTGTGCATCAGCACAGACGTGACATATTTCACTTGCTTCCACTTTCACTGAGCCGATTCCTACATGCAGTTACCCACTTCTTATTCTTCAAAATGATATTTCTCAGTTTCCTCATATATATCTTAAAGAAGTCATGCCTCAAAATATATGATAGCAGCTAAAGCTTGACAATTAAATAATAGTGATTTTACTGGAGTCTCATACTGCCTTATAGTTTATAGTGTAACTCAGTGCCTTATGCATGCTGAAATGTCTTCAAATAACTGCATCAAATCTCCAGTGTATATTCCAAGATATATTGACTCTTGCTTTAACTATTTTGGTGTCTTGGATGACTAATCAGCTTTGTTGTGAGTCAAGACTTTCTGTAAGGAAATGTGGATATGCTACTTCCAGAAAAGCAATACTGCATGAATTCGCAATGGTTTTAAATAGATCATAACAACCCTTATCATCTTAGGCTCTTCTGCAAATTCATCAGCTGTTCCATCAACAATTTTTAACTGCCAGTTTGTCAATGTTATTTTAACTTCTGCCAATTTAATGTACTTCCCCTACTTATTGATTTTTAAAGCTTAATAACAACACATTAGGACATAGTCCAGAGATGAAAGTTTTATAAAACTCCAGCTGTAATTTTACCATAAAACCCATTCATCTGCAGTAAACAGAATTGATCATACTGAGCAAATAAACAATTTTGGTTTTGACACAGTCTTCCAAGTTGCCATGTTACCTAGGATTGGTTTTCCAATTAACTTGACATTTTATGAAACAAAGAAAGACTTGGCCATCTATTTAAAAACAAGGTGGAAGTGAATAAATTGGTCAGAAAAAGATGTTACACACATTTGAGGAAAAGCAACATTTCACTGTAAGAGGTAATTGTCATCACTGTGAAAAAAGACAAACAAAACAGAACTCTTAATACAATAATGACTCCTGAAAAAGGTTATTGCACCATAATTTCATATTTGTAACTGTAAACCTAATTAATGCTTCATTAACAGATTGTAGCATCTTCCTTATGGACATATTTCTTCCCAAACCTAAAACAGTGATTCTGCTAGTCTTCAGCCAAATATTTTGTTTCAAGCAGCATCTATCATCTTCTTAATGAAAATGTCAATAACAGAGAGAAGCAGCACATTTTCCACAAAGAGGATATGTAGAAGATATATATTTATGCGTAATAAATCTAATATTAAAAATATCTTATGTTCTTTTTATGACATGTAAACATATTTGATCTATTTTCATCCAAATCAAATTATTTAGTACACTGCAGGACATCTCACTTAAAAGGACTCCAGGATCACATTTTATTTCTCTATGAGCATGGTTCCAAATAAAAAAATTTCATGTTTTCTGCTTGACATTGACAGAAGATTGATTAAAGTCTGGAGAAACAACAATTGCTACTATTTCTGTCAGCTCTCAGTCAAGTCTCCCTTACAATTTTTAATAGTGCTTAGGCTTTTTTTAACTTTATGTAAATATTTTTCTGGTTCAGTATAAATATTAACTGTCTTTATTAACACTATTACTTCACCAACTTTTAGTTACTTCTCAATTATTTCCAGTGTTTCCATCTAAAAGGTGTCATCAGTGGGCTACCCTCCAAGCACCAACTGCAACCACCTCTGTTTCAAATTAGAGCTTAGCACCCACTGCTGCAGTGCAAGTGAACCAAACAGTCATGACTGCATTGTGATGTAACAGAATACAGTTATTATTGTTTCAATTAAGTCTGGAGATGGAAAGTCACCAGAGATCAAAAGTCATCAGTAGACATAATGGCATGACCCTATTTTTCTTGCTCACATTTCCTTTCTGTCTGTTGGAATTACTCTAGAAGGACATTGCTGTCTCATCTGAAACACATGTCCAGACGTGGAACACATTTGCTCTGTGGAGCCATGAGCCTGACTTCAGTTCTGTAGACTCCACTTAAGCACTGTGTACCAGTCACTGCAGTAAGTGACATTTACCAGCCCTTTCCTGAGAGACCTGACCATCTCCATCCACAAAAACTGACAGTCAAAGCTCAGTGGATCTCAAGATCCACTGGCTCCATTTCAGACAAATCCCTGGGAAAAGCCTTTTTTGCACAGTTTCCTGACAGAGTTACACAGCAGGGAGCATTAGTGCTTGCACCATCCAACACTGTCCCCAGAGGACACCTGATCAGCATGCAGGCAACCATGTGAACCAGAGCTCCAAGGAGCTAGTGAGGAAAGCTCTGTCAGAAGAAGGACAGACTTTTTAAATGCTTCTGTCCTGCACAGGGTTTCTGTGATGCCTCAAGGTAGTCCAAATCCAGAGGACTGAAAGCAAGAACAAGGACTGGTAAGCCTTGGGAATGCCAAGAGATGGGACTCAAAGCTGAATCCTGGTCTGCTAATGTCCAGTTGAGAAGACAGGACATCTCATGCTCCCATTATCCTATCTGTCTTTTTTGGGTTAGCAGATGAACATTTGTCACTCAATTAAATAGATACAATTCTAAATATAGATAGGGAAGTGGAAAAAAACAACTAAAAGGTGCTATTTGCATGCAGTCATTTTCAAGAGGAGAAAAGAAACACTAGAGTACAAGCAAAACATATAGCAATTACCAATACAAATTACATATTTTTCAAAATGTTTCTGCAAGGAAATTTTACCAGGGTATTTCTTATAACAGTTGTCAGGCAAACAGTGACAATGTGGGTGAGGGTCTGATTTGACACTGACAAAATCCCAAATCTTTTCATGGCAAGCATTGTATCAGGTCCTTGCAATGTACATTATATTGATTGGCATAAGCAGAACGTAATAGAAAACACAGTAGTGGTTTTGCCCTCACCTTGCTTATTTCTCTGACATGATACATGAAGTTTATCTTAAAGAGGCCCAGTTTTCAGAAGCCAGCATCCATCTGTGATAACAATTTTCCACGCATGCATTTATCTTTGCAGTAATAACTTATCTACATACAAACAAACCAGTTCCTTACATACAAATTCTAACAGCTCTCAGGCAGATTATTTCATCAGCACGTGCAGGCAATAGCACAAGGAGGGTAGTACAAAAACATGCATACACATCAGTGCAAGTCAGATTCCCTGCTAAAAAACCCAGCTACACATCTCCCAGCCATACACCTCTGATCCATCTCCATGTGGAGCATAACTGCAAAATGTAGCACAAATTAGATAACACTTCTCCAAGAAATGTGAAACTCTGTATTATTACATCCCTATGTTACCAATCAAACATAATGAATTTTTGATCCTCTGCAGTATAAAGCACAGTACTGCCAGCCATCTAAAGCAAACATTCCCAGACTCTGAAACACAGCTGTAAATATTCTTGCCCAGGGTGCAGATCTTGGTGGCAATTTCTGGCATTGACTCATGCCTACTTTTCCTAAGTCCATACCAGTAAAATCTGGATAAAACAATAGCTTTATGAAGGCTTCTGCTAGTTCCTATGAATTACTGCAGCTAGCTGTCCAGTGATGTAAAACTGACATTATTTTTTCAATTCCCTCAAACTGAAATTCAAACTAATTTCAGCTATTCTCCCATAGTATTTTTGGTTGAATCAATATCATTCAGCCATTTTGAAAGCTGTTACGACACACATAAACTAAAACATACATGAACACATTCTTTAATACAGGAGAATAAAGGTTATGCTGCAACTCTTTTTTATACACATGTAATGTTTAAGTGTTCATTAGAGGACCCCAAGAGGGCCATGGGCTCCCTCAATAATGTAAATGCTTTTCTCCCTGCAAGATAACAGCCTCACATCTCCTGCACTTTAATCCATTCTGTGACTGATGGTGACCCCTCCTCACAATGCATGGCAATAGTCACTGGTAAAAAGCCCTTCAACTGTTCTGAACTTGGCCCCCTGAAGTCATATTACCATAGGAGTTTTTGATTTTAGCTGTGGTAGTCTAGGCTAGATAGCACGTGAACTCAGGAAAGTAAGTATATTAAAAGGTTCCTCAATTCTCAGATCTTATTTTTGTTCATATTTAAAGCCCACAGTAGGGGAAAGAGGAGAGAATTATTTTTTTCTCCTTGCAGCACTTCAGAGTCAATACATTTACCGAGATACAATCTGAATTTCATTCTGAGTTGCAGAATGGTTAGCTAATTGGCAAGCACATAACAATTTAAGAACTAGATTTCGTAGATAAAATTCATTACTTCAAGCTTTTTACGTTAGGCTCTGAGTCCCTGCATAACCTCTTCCCCAGCCGATCATCTGCCCTGCTCCCTTTTCATATTTCATTCCCCTGCTTCGGTGCTGTAAGCCAATGCCTTCTCTGGAAAGGTTGCCTCACCTGCCCCCAGTGCCTCCTCCTGTCCCGGGCCCCTCTCTCGCAGCCCCGGCTCCTCATACCCAGGCTTGACCCGAAGGTTACGGCAGTCCTCTCGGAGCCACCAGCACCCGGCACAAATTACTCGTCTCACTGAACTGTTACATTTCCCGGAATGAAGCCAGCTACCAGGCGGCGGCGGCGGAGCTGGCTGTTGATCTGTGATACCCTCCAGCTGACTGCCTTTTTAGCATGCACGATCTTCAGGCCACAGACTACGCCTTTCTTTTGTGTCTGGAAAGCCTCTAGCAGTTGCTGGGCACAAGGAACAAACCAACCTTTGTATCGGGGGCTACAAAAACTCTTCTTACCTAAGAGGACTACAATTCCCGTCCACCTTCACTAAAGGGAAAGATTAAATGAGGTCCGGGGATGTTTAAAGATGAGTAGACTACTCCGAAGCAAGGCTTGTTTTCTATGTTGACTGTTTTGCACAGAAAATAAAGCTCAAAGGCTTGAAGTTGCCTTTACTTTGAAAGAAATACGTCATCTTCAAATATGCAAAGCAGGTTTACTGTTGATAACCCAAGAGTTATTGACCTTGTATTTCAGCTGTTCTCAGCGTGCACTTTGGCTTTTGCTGTAATAAGATCATCTTACCAGCAGATGATTATTGATCACTTATGACAGAAACAAAAAGCCTTGAGCAGACTAATCTATTCATTGTGCTCCGTGCAAAATGATGTAAAAAATGACAAACACTCCCCTCTTCCTGTGCACCCCACA